>MVJL01006662.1:0-43015 GCA_002156465.1 Macrocentrus cingulum | reverse complement strand
TCTACACACTGTAGAAAAACGAATTCGGTGGCAGATATTTTTTATATTGATTTGAATTGATTTTCTATTTTTCAGGGGTGTTCCACCCGCGTGGAATTTTGATAATTTTTAATTATGTAAATAAATACTTAAAAACGATTAAAGGACGTTTCTACACACTGTAGAAAAACGAATTCGGTGGCAGATATTTTTTATATTGATTAAATAAATACTTAAAAACGATTAAAGGACGTTTCTACACACTGTAGAAAAACGAATTCGGTGGCAGATATTTTTTATATTGATTTGAATTGATTTTCTATATTTCAGGGGTGTTCCACCCGCGTGGAATTTTGATAATTTTTTAATTATGTAAATAAATACTTAAAAACGATTAAAGGACGTTTCTACACACTGTAGAAAAACGAATTCGGTGGCAGATATTTTTTATATTGATTTGAATTGATTTTCTATTTTTCAGGGGTGTTCCACCCGCGTGGAATTTTGATAATTTTTTAATTATGTAAATAAATACTTAAAAACGATTAAAGGACGTTTCTACACACTGTAGAAAAACGAATTCGGTGGCAGATATTTTTTATATTGATTTGAATTGATTTTCTATTTTTCAGGGGTGTTTCACCCGCGTGGAATTTTAATGATTTATCAATTATGTGAATAAATAGTTGAAAATGATTGCAAGACCTATCCACACGCTGTGGACAGTCGAATATGGTAGTCACCCGCGTGGAATTTTAATGATTTATCAATTATGTGAATAAATAGTTGAAAATGATTGCAAGACCTATCCACACGCTGTGGACAGTCGAATATGGTAGCAGAATTTTTTTATATTGATTTAAATTGATTTTCTATTTTTCAGGGGTGTTCCACCCGCGTGGAATTTTGATAATTTTTTAATTATGTAAATAAATACTTAAAAACGATTAAAGGACGTTTCTACTCACTGTAGAAAAACGAATTCGGTGGCAGATATTTTTTATATTGATTTGAATTGATTTTCTATTTTTCAGGGGTGTTCCACCCGCGTGGAATTTTGATAATTTTTTAATTATGTAAATAAATAGAATTTTTGCTAATTTCCTGCAAAGATGACACTGTAGAAAAACGAATTCGGTGGCAGATATTTTTTATATTGATTTAAATTGATTTTCTATTTTTCAGGGGTGTTTCACCCGCGTGGAATTTTGATAATTTTTTAATTATGTAAATAAATACTTAAAAACGATTAAAGGATTTTTTTATATTGATTTAAATTGATTTTCTATTTTTCAGGGGTGTTTCACCCGCGTGGAATTTCGATAATTTTTTAATTATGTAAATAAATACTTAAAAACGATTAAAGGACGTTTCTACACACTGTTTCTATTTTTCAGGGGTGTTTCACCCGCGTGGAATTTCGATAATTTTTTAATTATGTAAATAAATACTTAAAAACGATTAAAGGACGTTTCTACACACTGTAGAAAAACGAATTCGGTGGCAGATATTTTTTATATTGATTTGAATTGATTTTCTATTTTTCAGGGGTGTTCCACCCGCGTGGAATTTTAATGATTTATCAATTATGTGAATAAATAGTTGAAAGTGATTGCAAGACCTATCCACACGCTGTGGACAGTCGAATATGGTAGCAGAATTTTTTTATATTGATTTAAATTGATTTTCTATTTTTCAGGGGTGTTCCACCCGCGTGGAATTTTGATAATTTTTTAATTATGTAAATAAATACTTAAAAACGATTAAAGGACGTTTCTACACACTGTAGAAAAACGAATTCGGTGGCAGATATTTTTTATATTGATTTTATTTTTTAATTATGTAAATAAATACTTAAAAACGATTAAAGGACGTTTCTACACACTGTAGAAAAACGAATTCGGTGGCAGATATTTTTTATATTGATTTAAATTGATTTTCTATTTTTCAGGGTTGTTTCACCCGCGTGGAATTTTGATAATTTTTTAATTATGTAAATAAATACTTTTTTTGCTAATTTCCACGTTTCTACACACTGTAGAAAAACGAATTCGGTGGCAGATATTTTTTATATTGATTTAAATTGATTTTCTATTTTTCAGGGGTGTTCCACCCGCGTGGAATTTTGATAATTTTTTAATTATGTAAATAAATACTTAGAAACGATTAAAGGACGTTTCTACACACTGTAGAAAAACGAATTCGGTGGCAGATATTTTTTATATTGATTTGTTAACTAAAAGATAAAAAGTCCCCTGTTCCACCCGCGTGGAATTTTAATGATTTATCAATTATGTGAATAAATAGTTGAAAATGATTGCAAGACCTATCCACACGTTGTGGACAGTCGAATATGATAGCAGAATTTTTAGGTAGATTTCATAAATCTAACTATTGCATTTGTCCTCATGGTCGAATTTTCACCTGAATTTATCATCATATGTTCTAATTAGTCGATTAGAGTTCAAAAATAGTAGTTGTCAAAACATTTATATATTTATGTATATATATATGTAATATAACCCAAGCTTGTCATCACGATAGCTGCCAAAGATAACAACTGATCTTTATGAAATTTTATACACTTATTATTTGGGTCAGTTCTAAAAATAGCCAACAAAGTCTACAATCCCCTTGCGTCATTTTAAAGATCATCACACATCCCCAAACTTTTAATTTGTAGGAAATAATTATAAAATATATATTTTGCTTCACGATATTTTTGTTACAGTTAGTTTTCAGGCCTAAAAGTACTAAAAAAAAAATCAGAAACATCTTAGCGTCATTTCGAATCATCATTTGCAGAAAAAACTATAAAATTCTAACTTCTGTTTGCAATGATAAAAATTTTCAAAAACTCCAATAAAAATTTTCAATAAAAACACAAGTCAAAAAAATTCTCTTCTACATTTAAATCCAAGACAAACTTGACTGCTAACTCATTAAATCGTAAGAAAGAGACTGTCTGTTTGAGTTCTTTAAACTAAAATACAGACATAAATAAACCAAGGGGAGTAATCAGAGAGAAAGTGTCTCAAGAGCTAGACGAAGCAATTCATCAAGATAGAGCATATAGTGAGACTTTACACTGAACTATCTCCTGAAGTATACTACACTCAATAGAAGGGTGAAACTATTGATTGGACTTTTGCCGTTTAGTCTTACAACTCCCACGGGACACACGGGCAAAATCGAAAGGCACAAAATATCGTATAAATCATGGGGTTAATTTAACACAGCCACATACTCTGGGTCAATAGTATTCAAGAGGCTTTATTGGACAATAGTAAAAGCGCGTAATCACTCGTATAATGGGTTCATAAAGTTCCACAAGCTCATACGCGCTATTGATTGCAAGTCGATAGCGATAAATTTCAGATTAACTTATCAATAAAAATTAAATGTGACATTATCTGCCGAATTTCATGCGACATGCCACTTAATTTATCCAAGAATTTTTTATGTTTACATGATGATTATTTAAATTAAATAATATTTTATTCATTAATATTTATAATGTCGAATAATAAAACAAAAAATTTAATAAATTTTCGTTGGAAATAATTTTTATCACGTCGTAATTCAGCAAAATTATTTATTAATTTCTGAAGGACTTTCAATTAAGGTTTTACCGCTTGAGAAATTGATTAATTAATTTTTATTAGAGTATTTTGCAGTAGAGAGCACACGATAGATGATTGAACGAACGTGTGGTATAAAGTGATTCAGTGAATTATTGCAACCATAAACGATATTCAGTTAGTAAACATCATTCCACAGCAATATTGGCTATTTCGTTCTCCAATTTAGTTGCTGGTCAACCAATGTGTCCATTTCCAAGCTGAATAATGAGCTTGTCCTTGTATAGTGGTTACATTCAGGCTGTGAATTATGTCAGGAGAATCATAGAATTCACTCGGGTGAATTTTATTCACGACTATTGATACAAAATTGAATTATAAAAGTCTTAAAAAATTAATAAATATTTTTATTTTATTTATATAATTATTAAGACGTAATATTTTTGTGATTAAAACTAAAAATTTTCTTTTATTTAAAATAGTAAATTTGTTTTTTTTTTTTTTTGGGTTATAAAATGATACATATTTTAGGAATTGATTAATAATGAAAATTGAACTGTTTTTTAGAGTTTTAAAAAATGAGAAAAAATTTTTAGGTAACGAAAGTTACAGTTTAGTGGTAAATTTTAATTGTTTATATGTTTTTTTAGATTTGATTCTCTCATAACTCGATAACTAAGCGAAATAATGAAAAATGTTATAAAAGTTAAATTTTAGGAAATTAAATTGTTGATAAAAAATGTAGAATAAATTATTTCGATATTTTGCTTCATTTCGGAAATATTTTGAAAATTGTTGATTCAAGATTGACAAAATTCTTGAAAAAATTTTTTTTTTGCGTTTTTTTAGTAGAAAAAAACAATTTATTAAAATAAAAATCAATTGTCCACTTAATCGAAGACGTTTGGCTAGAGAGAAAATAATACTTCTCTTTATACCGTTCGCTTTAATGGTCTCATGGTTGAAAGCAATGAGGCTTTAATGATATTTCTGTGATCAAAAGAACAGCTCTGCAAGGGGTCCCAGACTATCTCATTATAATTTTTTTTGTTATAGTTATCAAAATGTCACGCCTGAAATGGGCAGACAATGGAGGATAATATTTATCCTGTCTTTTCAATTATTCGCTAGTTGCCAAATTGATCACGGTAAATAAATATCGATTTGGATTTAATTTTTATGCACAAATGGGTGATAGTTATATTTAAATGCTTTGGTAAATATCAGAGAAATATCATAAACATCAATTTTTATAGATAAATCACTCTTTGCAAAGTGGGAAATGGGGAAAAAATAATTTTACTCACTCTCTTCCTCTGATAAATCTTCGCCTAGACACTGCAATACAGCTCGAAGATCCGATGCAGTGATATATCCACGATTGTGCTTATCAAAGACCTGTAAAAAAAATTTATTTTCATATTTAATTACATTCTAAGCCTTTTTTTTATAAATATCGCGTGTGTAAAACGAAAAAGAGCATATAGGCAAAAAACTCAAACTTCTTTACTTGCTGATATCTTGATAATGATGCAAGCTAGACAAATATTGCTAAGAACCTTTTTTGTAGATAGGAAAATTTCCTAGAAAAAAGGTCTCTTGGAAAAAATTTTTATCTTCAGTAGTTACGAAGATATTTTAATTTAAAACAGTTAAATAATTAATGATAATAGATTGTCTCATGGAAAAGTTGAGGACACTTTACTTGCTGATATCTTGATAAGAATGCAAGTTAAAAAAATTTTGTTAGAAAGCTTTTTTGTAGGCAAAAAAATTTTCTAAAAAAAAGATCTCTTGATAAAAATTCCTATATTCTATAGTTTTAAAAATATTTCAATTTAAACCAAATAATTTTACATATATACGACTTTTTGCCTTTAGTCACACAATATTACAATTTAAATCACCTGAAAAATTTTAAAAATTAATTTCAACACTGTAATATCTATTAAAATCAATTAAATTATTTTTCTAACAACAAAATAATACATTATTGTAAGTAAAAAAAATGATATTTCTTCTATTTTTCTTCTCTAATGAAAAAAATATATATATTCCAGATATTTCCAGTCAAAAATTCAAGTAATCTTAAAAGTAAAATCATTATAAATGATTGTTCTACCGATTTAAGTGAGAAAAAAATATTTTCCATGATTTCAATTGATTAAAAAAAAATTTTTTTTTTCCTGACAATATTCCAAAAGTCATTAGATACTCTGCATATCACTAAAACAACAAAATAATAATATCATATAGTGGTAAAAGAGTAGTGTATATGAACCTGCTTGATATTAAAATCACGCGTCATATGAAATTCCCGGAAGAGACACGTGAAAATGTGAAATGTGCAGTGAATGTCATTTATTTCAAGCAAATTCGCTGGGGGATATTAAGAAGGAATTTTCTTTTTTGGCAAACAGCCATATACATGAGATGTCGTGGTGCATAATGAACTAAAGGTGAGATATTCTCTTGAGACGACGTAAAACCAATGAAAATCAAGATTTCATATTTTTTTTTTTGTGGCTTTTGTGTGCGTGGCTAGTGAAAATCTTTTTATTTTCATATCGTGGACACATAAATCTGAAGTTAAGTTATAACCACAGACTTTATACGCTATATGACCGATAAATTTAACCAAGAAAATAATTGGAATTGTCGAAAATATTGAGAAAATTATCAGATAATTAACTTTTTTTGTCCATTCATTTATTTTTTTCGGTTTATTCTTCGTTAAAATTTCGACATTGATCGTTTTTGCGGTTGTTCTAGATTGATTGCATATTAAAATTGAAACGTTCTATCGGTTTTAAAATATAGATCAACATGTGTCTCACTGCAGAAAATATTCCAGCCTAACTTATCAATCAAAATAAATTTTTTTTTTGACAAAAAAAAATTATTTAATGTGTTTTAATGATAAATAAAATTTTAAAAAGTATTTATAATAACTCGAAAAATCATATTAAGTTTGGTAACTATTTTTTTTAGCTTCAAAAAGTTTTTTTTTAGTACTAGCCATTTTTTTTATGATAATCTCGATAAAATTGGTTTAATGGAGGAATTATTGGACTTTGTGGTATTATTTAATATAAAAGTATTTATCGACGGATAACCGTGGGAATGTCAATATAGAGGAAAAAAATTGTAAAGTCGAATAAAACTTCAAAGTAAGTTGGAATCAAATGATTTTAAATGAGTGTTTAACATTAAAAAAGGATCTTTCATTCCTTAGAGAAAATATTTCATCCATCGAAAGTTCAGACGAAATGTTGAGTTTTTTTTTTTTTTTGATCAAACGAGATCCTATGATAACGTAAATTTTTTATATGCATTGCATAATTGAATATGTAGAGATAAAAATACATATGAGGAAGATAAATGCATTTTGTGTGAAACGAATTGTTTATTTTCTTTAGGTTTCTGCAAGAAATAAAGAAAAATCTCGACCGTAAATTAGAATAATGCGAGTTCAACGGAGAAAAGAGCGAAAAAAGGAAGTTGCTTTGAAATGTACATCACAATATAATTATTCCTCTATTTATCTTTAATTTCCATCAAATGAAAAATTGTCTTGATAAAAAATTTAACAATTTTTTTTTTACTGATGAAAAAAAATCCGAAAGAAATATCGCAATTTTTTTCATTTTTTAATAATAACTAAGCATAATAATGAAAAATGTTATTCGAAATAAATAAATGAACATTAAATTTTCTATAAAAAAAGTTATATAACCTTTTTTTCGATTTCTTATATTTTTTGAGATATAATCGATTTGTTAAAATTCAAATTTTTCAGAATATCTCAAAAATAAGACAAAATATCGAAAAAAATTATTCTTTATTTTTTGTAGAAAATTTAAAATCTAACAATTTACTTCTCATAATATTTTTCATTATCTCACGTAGTTACCATGTTATCATCTAAAAACAAAAAAAGTCACGAAAATTGCGTGATTTACAAGAGAGAAACTTTTTCAAAATTTGTCAAAAAATTTTTTTATCCATAGCATCATTTGATTCATTGATGAAATTGATTCAACCCAAGCCAGCATGAATATATAGATCGACCAGAGTTGTATTATCAGAAGGTCTATTATTTTTAAATTACCTTTCGCCACTAATCAAAATGAATGAAGTATATTTCTGAAATTGCTTTACAACTCTTCATCAATATTTATTGAATATTCTCGAGCCATCCCGAGTCGAAAAAAGAAAGTTACTTTTTGGTACCGCAGTCTTCGCTTTGTACCCACAGGTCCCGCGTTGTACCCGCTTTATACCCACATGTCCCGCAAGTCGCAAAAATCATTTTCATTTGAAACTCCCTGTACATTTAGCTCCCTATTAAGTCCCCCAGGTCCCGGATTCTACACCACAGTTTGAAACGCCCTGTATATTTAAGATCTCGACTTTGAATTTTTCACAATTAAATCTATTTTATCAGTTTTTAACCTACAATAACTAACTATTAATTATATTTATAGAACTTAGAGATGCGAAACTAATATTATCGATATAGCCAATAAAATAGGGATTGTTTTTTAACGTTATGTGACGGGTACTAATTAAATTATGTAGATTAATTATGTTTATTCTATAAGTAAACATATATTTTTCCAGGAAGTATAATTTTTCTCTATCTCTAATAGTTCACTTGATAGAAGCGTCTAAAAAATTTAATTTTTTAAACAAAGAATTAAGAAATTTTATATAAATTTTATACAAATTTCCAAATATATTGTCCTGACAGTAGATTGTTTTTAAAAATAGGTAGGGCAATCAACTGCATATTAATGTGTGACTAGATAATTTATTAATCCACTTAGAGATCCGCCGAATTAATATAAAATTGTCTCAAAGTAGTTAAATAATGTTTAGTTGAAATTTCAACTAAACATCATTTAACTACATTGAGACAATTTTATATAATTATACGCTGTCCTTGTAAATATATTTTGAAAATATTTGATGTTAAATAATATTATTTATATTTATAAAGGACAGTGAATGGCATTTTTTTAGCGAGCGAGTCCGTAGCTTATAGGTAACGTCCGTGTTCCCCAAGTCGTAGGTCGTAGGTTCAATCCCGATTAGGCGCGAAATTTAGGTAGGTTTTTTCTTCGTCGGTTAGGTCAAGATATAAATACTGAGACGATTCCCGATTGTAATAATCGCGTATTATTTTTTTTACATTAATTAGACGATTTTTACTGTGATGTTAGAGAGATATATGTTACAATGGTCGAGCAAGAGAACGCGCAAGTACCGAATAGAGCCCGCAAAGCCCGAAATGGCAGGTTCCAAATTGTACCCACAGCTCCGAAATAGGAAATAAGCCGGTGCTATGGGTTCTAATCGGGACCATAATTTACATTTAAAAACTTGGCAACTAGTACCCGAGAACGCGGGACCTGGGGTACTAGTTGGATTATTATTTTTCGACTCGGGATCCTTCACCATATAATATATCGAGAACCGCACTTGAAAACCACTCATCGTTCATTCCCAATCATTTTCTTCGTTTTCTCTCACTCACTCACTTACTCACACGAGTACAGTCGTATAAAAACTGTCTATTAGCCAGAAAAATTGGATTAATAATTAATAATCTTGTCAGTGGAATTTATTTGAACAAAACTCTACACACACAATATTAATTGGACACAAAAAGTACACTCAAATATCATTCATCGACTAATTATCCAATTATAATACAAAAATTTACATTATAACCTTCGAATATCCCTTTGCATCAGAACTCATAAATTATATCGCCTTCAGATGAAGTATACGACGACACGAGTTTGAAAATAGGTGTGAAACTCGTGGGGAAAGAATTTATTAGTTTATTAGCACAAAATAAAAATACGGAAATTTTTTTTATCCAACTAAAAATGAAAAAAGGACATTCAAGTATTAGACATTAATATTTTCAGGTTAAAAATGTTTATATTTTTGTGGCAATGATGTACGTTTGTTTCTATGACATCTCCAGTTGACAAATGCACGCTGGGGAACAATGTGCTCATTTACTCATGGCGCTCTCAAGTCCTTCGCTAGGTAGGTACAAGAGACTGGGGTTGAAACGCGCTTGGCCAAGAGCTAGGCCATTAGTCGATGATTATCTCACAATGAGTTGACGATTATTGCGAATAAGTATACTGAGGCTGATTTTCTGGTTGTTGGAATTGTCTTACACTCGATTGTTTGACGGAAAAAACAGAAAAATGATGAATATTTAGAGTGAAAAAAAAATTTAGAATGTTTTTTTTTTTATTTTATAACATAATTTTATTATTTAGTTGACGTTATTTTAAATGAAGTAATCAGGTCCCGATGATTGAAATATCGAAGAATCTTGGGTTTATTTAGTTCACCGAAAATCAGTGACCCGTTTGAAAACAATCGGTTTTGTTTGTCACATTATTGTTTCTTTCGCGAGTATATTCTGCGATGATAGTGTATATTATGCATATAATGACATGTATATATATGTGCATGGATACAAGCAGCAGAAAATTGAGACAGAAATTTCGGGAAATATTTTTGCAACAGTGGAAATCGATGTTTACTATTATATATATTTTTACTCACCGCACTTCTGATGGAGACGTCTGCACTGGTTGAAAATCCGGGAAAAACTGTCAGTTTTCGTGGGGAATTTCCGGTGAGCCCGGCTTAATTGTTTTTCGATATTTCTGACGTGTACTGATATCAGTAAAAAATAATACTGTCGACGTTTCGACCACGTTAGTCAGTTCTTCCCGGGTTTTTCGATGAATGCAGACGTGTCAAGGCACACAGTGAGTTAAACCTTTTACACATAATTATTTTTATGCAAATTATTCGCTGTTTAGTTCGTTATTTAAATAAATTCATCATTTATCGATATGAAAATGTTAAAAATTCCGGTGGAGACCGCCTAATTCTTCGGTGAAATCGACGTATTTTCGAGTGAAAATCACCCACTTTTCGGTGCAAATCGCACGATTTTTCGATGCAAACGTCGTCTTTTCCCATACAAACGGCATTTTTTTCGTTGCAAGTAGCGTTATTTCACTTGAATGTTACTCAGAAATATGTGTGAATGTTATAAAAAAATTAGTTAAATGGCAATGAGCAAAAATTTTGACTCACCGCACTCCTAGAGACGTCCGCACTGACCAAAAACCCGGGAAGAACTGACAAATACCGTGAGAAAGTCCGATAAACCGAGCTCTATCGATAATTTTTAATTGCTTTTTGATATCTCTGACGTGTACTGATAAAATATCAAGCACTGAAAAATCAATACTATCGACCACGTCACGAGTTCTTCCCGGGCTTTTGGAGCGTACAGACGTGTCAAAACCTACACCAGTAAGTCAAACATTTTCCACATTCCTATTTTTACTAAATTTATGCTAATTAGTTGATCATTTGAATAAATTCATCATTTATCGATTACACGAAATACATCTGCATAAAAATGAATTATTTATTCAATATTTAATAACCATAATATAATAAAATAAAATTCAATCCGAAATTTCAATGTACAATACATACTATGTACAAATTGTTTCGAAATTAAATCATGCCCAGAAATTTCGATAAATTAATGTCAAATTTTCCTCACTAATTTTTTTCACGCTTACACGTGATTTAATAATTCATTATTGAAACACATATTTTACCTCTTACAGAAGAAAAAAATTAATTTAACCTAATAAAAACATTGCCAGCAATTTTTTTTCATCGATTTATATTTTCAAAATTAATTCGAATACCAAGAATTCTTTTTCTACATGCTTTTTAGTTTTTTTTTTTTTTTTTTTATTTTTCAATAAAATTAAATTTTATTGAAAATATAATAACTACTATTTATAGAAATTTTGTTATAATTTAATATAAATACAGTGTTACAGAGAATTTTGACGATAAAAAATTTTTTTCCAACAAAATTAAAAGTCAATCTACGTGTATCCAGGATGTCCAGTGCATTGATGCGTTTAAATAGCCCATTTACAAAGCTACATACTTCTATTTCCAATCAAGCACCCAATTGCAAAAGGTATTGAATTCTGATGGCCGTCCATGAATGGCAGCAAAGCCTAATTTCGATAAAAAAAAAAATCCAGTGATCACGAGGGTCTCCAATATAACAAATTACCCGATTAATAACACTCAAGCATGTATCCTATTTTATACAGTGTATTTTCATGGTTTTTTGACCAGTTAATACTGCACTGTTGATAAAACAGTCGAATTTTTCAATAATAATCTATTTTTTCCTGTTTTAAAGTGGAAAATAATGGAAAATAGAGGCAACAATACTTTTGGATCACAGCCAACAGATACATTAGCACATGTGGCATGTCCAGAAAGTCTCGAAAGTTGAGGAATAAAGATACTCGAATGGTTCTATAAACCAGAAGAACTTCCGACACACGTTTGTCAGCGCAATTTTTCCGATTTCCGATTCCAAACTCAGCCGCAATGTGCACGGAATTGTAGGCTGTTTTGTGAATGAGGTTCTACAGATGGACGAGAAGGTAGGCATGCGGAAAAACGAGAAGATTTGAACAAATCAGTGGAACAAATTGATTCGTCTATAGCCATTCAAGCTGTCTTAATAATACACAATGACATTTGATTACTCAGAATTTTTATCCAAATGATTTTTCTTTTCATTATATTCGTAAATTTATTAATGAAAAAAAATTTTTAATCATCTATGTTTCAGTCTTTAAACATTCAAAATTTCTAATAATTAAAAAAACGATATTAACCGTTAAAAAAATAAAATTTTAACCAAAAAAAGAAATTGTTTTATCAAAAAAAATCGTAATAAAATTTCTCTTCTTCTAAAAAATGAAAAAAAAATTTTTTATTTATAATTAACAGTCTTTATACATTGAAAATAAGCCAATTAAAATTTTTGTCACTAAAAAAAAGAAGTATTATTCATTAACAATAGAATTTTAAACCAAAAAAAATTTTTTTTTGCTACAAAAAAATATGTAATAAACTTCTTTTCTCGCAAAAAATGAAAAAAAAAAGTTTTTATTCTAAAAAAACGTTTGTAATATAAAAGTTTCCCTTCTCTGAAAAAAAAAATGGAAAAATCAAATTTTATAAATAACTTTGAGTGAATTTCATGCATCTCAAGGATTAAAATGCCATTGAAAAATTGAAAAATAAAAGCGCATGACAAGACTACACACTCTGACGTGCATATACTCAATATATACTTCTTCTGGAGTTTGAGCACATTGTGATGATAAACTTTGTCATCGTGGTTTTAAGTTTTATGTATAGAAATTTGCTTGGGAAATTGATTCAAGCTTGAATTCCACTAGGTCGCAGATATAACAGAATTTTCTTATCTTGCAAAAGATTTTGCTGCACTGCACTTTAAACAAAATATGAACTCGGATTCCTATTTTCCGAGACACTTTGCTTGAACCGAGTGTACATAGATATTTTACTCACAACACGCGAAAATGGTAAAGAAAAAAAATTTTTTTTTTTTAAGTCAGAACGATTTTTATCAAACTCTACTGAAAAAAAAAGAAAATCAATAGAAAAATAACCCCAAATAATCCCAGTCAGAAATTTTCTCGTAAATTTTCGTTAAATAATTGTAAGTACTTTCATGATTACATGAAGCATTGAATTTTTAAAATTAAAAAATTAAATTTCTGAATTTTCAAACCACTTTAAACGTATTTTTTTACACAAAAAAAAATCTAAAAGCAATCATTCATTGGACAACAGTATCAGATATACAAGGGGCAATATATTTTACATTGTAAAAGATATCAGGAAAAGAGAATCAACGAGCCTCGAGGCATGAATTCAGATTAGCCTCGTGAATCAGTGAGGAAAAAAAAAGGCAAGAAAGATAAAGATGAAATATATTTCAGTGTGTGATTTGAAAATACACATTTAATCTACAATCCAAATAAAAATTTTCACAAAAATTTACAAAAAATAAACCTCAAATTTTTCAGTAAACCTAAAAATTTCATAATAAATGTATAAATAAACGTCAAAAAAATTTGCATAGAAATGAAAACCCAAGAGAGAACTAAATGTAAATTCAACAATGTCAAAACATATTTTAAAATCTCTTATTAAACCTGTAAAATTCATTTAAAAAAAAATTTTTTTTTCACTATTTCCGATAAAAATCGAAGTCTAAAGACGAAAAAAAAATAAAACATCATAAAATTAATCAAAACAAAATGTTTCACTTAGAAAAAGATTTTTTTTTTTCAATAATTCCGTTGAAAATTACATCAAAATGGATTACAATCATGTCTCAAGTGATAAAATTCGTTTCATTCAACTAAAAAAAAAAAATAATAAAAAGTGAAAACCAACTAGATAAAATGTTTGCAATGTATAAAGTCAATAAATTTGAAATCAATACGACAAACACGTACGTAATATAAAATACATGTTTATATATAGTTCCCAGAAGGCTTATGAGACTGAGAAGACGAAGGGCGGAATACAGAGGTGCTCAAAAAAAAAAAATGAAGCGGCCTGCAGTACTTTTTTTTCAAACACATCTACAGTGAGCATTGGTGTATAAAAGCTACCATGGGAATAAAAGTAAATAGAAACGTCGTATAAAGATAAACGGAAAATGAAAATATGATTTTTCCACTGAGAATTATCTCATTTTTACTCAGAAAATTCATTTATCTCATAATAAATCCCACATTATATGATAATTGATTTTTTTTCATTCACCGCCTAAAGATATTTATAAATATTTTTAATTAATACCATCAATTATTAATTTTTTTTTTCCTCCATCCATTATTCACGGATTAAATTATTTCAATAACAATATATTCGTAATCCATACAACAGCGCAAAAAATATTGAATTGAAAATCATCAAAAAATTGAAATGAATATTTTTCTATCACAATAGAAAATCGCCAATAGCATGTTGAATAATTGGAGAAATATTTTTTTTTTATTAGAAATCATAAAAGCTTTTTAAATTCATTCTCTAGTGTATTAATAATCAGCCATTTAAAATTGTTATCACTAAAAAAGAGGGTAAAATTCATTAAAAATAAAATTTCAACTGAAAAAAAAAAAAAATTTTCTGCTAAAAAAAATTTTGTAATAAAGTTTTTTTCCTCTGAAAAATGAAAAAAAAAATATTAATTTATACTTTAACCATTAAAAATTAGCTATTTCAAATTTTTAACAATTAAAGAAGGGGTATTGAACATTGAAAAATAGAATTGTAAACTAGAACAAATTTTTTTACCAAAAAAAAAAAATCGTTTCTCTTTCTCTGAAAAATGAAAAAAAAAAAATGTTATTTTTAATTTAAAGACTTTATACATTAAAAATCAGCTACTAAAAATTTTTATCACTAAAAAGAGGGTATTATTCATTAAAAAATAGAATCTCAACCCAAAAAAAATTTTTTATTGAAAAAAAAATTTGTGTTAAAATTTCTCTTTTTTAAAAAAAAATCACAACAAAAAAAGCCGCGAATAGCATGTTGGATAATTGGAGAAATTTTTTTTTTTGTTGCAAATCATAAAAGCTTTTTATAGAGTTATTCTCTATAGTGTGCAATGAGCGTGATAAAAAAATTTGTGAGCATGAACGCACATGTTATTTGGTTATTTCAAAACCAAATTAATCTGTTTAATCCGCCTAATCCACGGGTAATTAATTTTGTTTTTTCCTAACAAAAAAATCATCTCGACTACTTTACTCAGGGGGAGCGACATTTTCAAGTGTTGAAAAGTTTTTCCGAGTGAAAATGTCAAATGAATAAATATTTCGCATTTTTAAAAGCAAAGTAGAATTTTTTTATACCGTTTTTATCGTTGGATTTTTTTTTTCCATCTCGGGTAATTCACAGTTTTGTTTGAACTTTATGGTATAGTGTAGTATATATAGTCTGGAAGTATTTTCTCTGCGAAAAATAAACTCACCCGAAAAGCATCTCGTAGCTCCTGCTCCTCTTGCTGCTCTTGGCTGAGGTCCGTTTGTTGTGCTGCACTCACAATTTTCACAAACTCCACTAGACTGACATTTCCATCGCCTGAAAAATAACGACAGAATTCAAATAAATTTTTCTTTAATTATTGTACAAAGTAGCAGCAATATTTCGTTTCTTCTTCAGCATTATTGTAAAAATGAGTTTTATTCGACGAAAAAAACAAATCTTTCGACAATCATCAAAATTACATACAAACATTAACATTCATGAAATAAATGTTTTTTTTTTCACTGATTTAAAAATTTGAATTATGAATATTTATTTTTAAAAAACTCTCTTGAGATTTTTTTATAATTTTGCCTGAGATTGACACTTTTTACAGTTTTATTGACACGATTTTTTCTCATTTTCATTTGAACCTTCTGACGCGCCTTTTAATGAGAAAATATTAATCAATTTTTAAATTCCGCCATTCGATGTCTAAAACACCGGAAAAAAAATTTTAAACTTTCCAAGCGTTGGTTTAAAAACCATTTGCCAAAAAAAAAAAAAAAAATGATATTAAAATTTTTCCAAGTCATTAAAATCATTTTAAAAAAATCTAAAAATCATTATTTGATGGAAAAAAAGTTGTATTATAAATTTTTATATCCATATACCATAAAAAAAGTTTTTTTTTTCTTTAATTTTCGAAAATTTATCGAAAAAAAAAAATATTTAAGCTATATTTTTACGGTAAAAAATAAAAATTTTCAATTTTCATTTATCAAATAATGAATAAGCTATAAATAAGATAAATTTTCCACTTTTCCGAACATATTACTTTCATCAAATATATATATTACTAACAATAACGATATATTTCATTGTCATACAATTTATACTGGCAGTGTGATAAGCTAGGGGTGAAAACAATAATTTTCCATTACGACATCGCCTGCAGCACAATGACACGATAGCCCGCAATTCCATTCGAGTGAGCTGAAGCCTTTGCTGTTCAATTGCAGAGTCATCCAACGTCATATTTTTCCGCAGACAAGTCGACATTATGTTCTGCTTTTGCTGCGACACTTTGTAACTGTATACAGATCAACCCTCACCATCAAATCCAAATGCTCATAGCCCTAATAAATATTTATAATATGTTAGTATGCGTATAATGCTGCGGCAAGTTGTCGAGGAAATATATGGTAAATGCGTGAGACCAGTGTAGAAATAATAAAAATAATGTTGTGAAAATGGGAAAATGAAGGAGAGTCAACCTCAGATATTATCATATGGATTCTACTTTATTCAAAGTTCAATCTACATAGTTTTTCTCCACCTCATAACCAACATTTACTCATTTTCAAACTTAAAAAAAATTGTACACTAAAAAAAAACTCGTAAAAAATTTTTTCATCACTAAAAAAATACATTTGAATTTCAAAAACTATTTATAATTATGCAAAATTAATTATTTATGTAAAAAATTTCTTTAGTTTTATTGTTTCAAGTCATTGAAATCATAAACAAAATTTTTTTTTCGACACTATAAATAATATAGTGATTTTCTTTTTCAAATATCTTAAAAACTATTAAAGTTAAAAAACTTTTGCTAGAGACCTTTTTTATACGAAATTTAATTTTCTACAAAAAAGCTCTCTTGTAAAAATTTCACAAATAGCTTGGTTTCTGAGATATTTTAAAGAAAAAAAAATTTCCAAATAAAAGTGCTACAGGAGAAGTCATTTTCTGTCTTCTTTATTTATTTTTTCTGTATTAAGATTCAATGCAAATATCATAAACTTTCTTTGCTAAAGCGAAGAATAAAAAAATAGAAAAATCTAGCTTATGTATTATAATATAAGGTAACTCGACAGCCGTGCATGAAAAATGAAAGAGAATGAAAGTTAGATGAAGATATTTCCATATTAATGTTAAGTGATTATATCTGCCGGAGAATTGGCATAACAGCATTAGCTCAGTGTCGTCTGACAAGTTTAAAAATTGAGTAAGCAGTTGAAATAAGTTAGTTAGAGTCATGAGTAACATGATGACTATTACTGGAACATAACGAAATAAAGTTTGAACGCGACTCTCCTCTTTAAGTGCTTCAACACGACGAGAGATCTGCCTGAGGTGTTGCGTTGGCAATTTTCTCCAGCCTGTTAGACGTGCCTCGAGGTCCAAGTACCCCCCTAGTAGCCGGTATATATTCTGAAAAGACCAGTTTGGATGTAAGACCAAGTGTTTCTGGCGAGAAAAACAAAAAATTCCATTTGGTTTTCTCTTGCAGGACTTTTAATGGACGATTTTGGCCTCACTAAGCTAAAAATCCACTTGGAATTGCTACAATAGAGCAACTTTTCTTTTTTCCTCCTACGCTCTCACGGAAATAACGGATTTTTTATTCGCATAAATGGATGAGAAATTTATTTTCAATGTAATGTTTATTCAAAAATAAAAATAAATCAATAAATTCAATTTTTAACAGAAGATTTTAGTATTGACTCAGAAAAAATGTCTTTTTCCGCTTGGGAAAAAGGTGAGAAAAATTTCAGAGAAAAAATTAAGTGTTGTCCGATGTTTTATCAAGGGAAATAATTACTTCCTATTGCAGGAATAAAACAACGGTGAAATACAGTGTGCGATTTTTTTTTTTTTTTTTTCATTTCCTACCGAGAAAAAATCATTTTACAAACAATGTCAACTGAAAAAAAAATTTTTCCTCCAAAAAACAAAGAAAAAAATAGAAAAAATGAAGAAATAAATAAATTTTCAATTAAAAAACAATGAAAAAAAGATTGAAAATTCGTTTAACTCAAAAAAAACCATAATGAAAAATCGAAATTTATCAAAATACATAATTATTATAACATCTATATATAAATAATTTGATAAAAAAGTGCTAGTATGACAATAAAAAAACATTTTTTAGTTCTTTAGTCGAAAAAAAATCATTAAAATCAAAAATAAAAAATTTTGAATTAAAAAAAAATCATAATTTTCAATTTAAGTAAATAAATAAATAAATAGATTAAAATGTAAAAGAATAGAATTTCAAAGAAAAATGTGAATATATCGAAATAAAAAACCATTTTTTCGACAGAAATAAAAATTATTAACAATTTTATGGTTTTATTGTCTAGACAAAAATTAAAATCCTGCGAATTTTCTACCCAAAAAAATCTACTATTTTACAAACAATATCCAACTAAAAAAAAAAAATTTTCTTATCAAAAAACAATAAAAAAAAAATTTTTTCATTTAAAAAACAATGAAAAAAATGATTGAAAATTTTTTCAACTTAAAAAAACTATGATGAAAATTCGGAGTATAGTAAAATACATAATTATTAACATCCATTTATAAATAATTTGAAAAATAAAAATTTTTAAATTAAAAAAATTATAATTTTTTATCTACACAAAAAAATTTTAAAATTTATTTATAAGCATAAAAATAAATAAATAAATAGATTTAAATATAAAAAATTCAATTTAAAAGAAAAATATAAGTATATCGGAATGAAAAAAACGTTTTTTTAGACAAAAATAAAAATTATTAACAATTAATATTATGGTTTAAATGAGAATTAAAATTCTGTGAATAAAACTGCAAAAATTCGAGATTGTTTCAAGCCTGTAGGTAAAATTATGCGGTATATGTGCTTTGTCGTTAAAAGCCCTTGCCACATTTCGGACATTCTTGGAAAATTCCACTTGGTAGACAATTTACCAAAGGTCCCCCACGTATTTCGTGAATCTGTGTATAATAAAGTTGAGTATATATAGTTTGCCTCATGGTACCTGATCATTTCTAACCACAATAACTGAGAACAAGAGACACGTACGTATATATATACTCAAAAGTAACACACTGAACCTCTGTAACTTCATACGTGTCGACTGAGAAAGCTTCTAATCCACTAGAGAAACTCTGAGATTAATAATCCCACATAAAGTGCAACATTTGCCGAAGAAAAATTTTCATTTTTCATCACAAAAAAAATTAAGCTTGCTACAACGATTTTCCAACCAGTGATTTTTTTAATCTCTGAATAATATAAATCCACAGGAAATTTATTTGGAAATTAAAAAAAAATTTCGAAACCACAGAAAGAAGATGAGCAATGCTCACATTTATAAGAGGATAAGAGAGCAACCATGCATGGGGACTCTTCACGCGGCATATTTATAAATCCACATTAATTAAATGAAAAAAAAAAAATTTTTTTTTAACTGGATCTTGCACATTTTAAACCACATTTAGATTAAGATAAATATTCGCAAGAATAAAAATGAAATATTTTACAGGAAAACATGACTTTTATCCACAAGAAAAATGTTAAACATTTTTTTTTATTCTCCCTGAAAATTCGTAAAGTTTGAAATAATTTGCTTGACGGTGTTTTTGCAGTCGATAAAACACGAGATTCAATAATTAATGTGAAAAGCTTGCTATTTTATTAATTAAATTATTGAAGCATAGGTTGAGTGAGGATCTTAGATAAAAAAAAATGTATTATCAACTTTTAGATGCATAATCAGTGCAGATGAGCTAATCCATCATAAGTGACGCGGATTGATCAATTAATGACGAAAAAGGGAGAAATTCCGAGTAAATCGGGTCTGGCTATGGGTGATATGCATAGAGGAAGGACTAAAACAACAACTATAAGCATTAGTCATATCTCAAATGAGTTTAAGAACCTTAAAATAAAGAAAAACAATTTTTTTAACCGAATTTTTAAGGATCTAACGCTTTTTTAGTGATTTTTTTCGGTTTTTTGTGGATAACTCGATAACTAAACGAGATAACGAAAAATATTACTCTATTTAAATTATGAGAAATTAAATTTTCTACAAAAAATGTCGAATAAATTTTTTTGATATTTTACTCTATTTTTGAGATATTTTAAAAAAATCATAATTTCACAAAATCGGTAATATCTCAAAAACTTTGAGAGATACAGAAAAATTTATTTAACATTTTTTATAGAAAATTTTATAAAAAATTATTTAAAACTAATAATATTTTTCATTATCTCCCATATTTACCGAGTTATTGTCAAAAAAACCAGAAAAAAAATACAAAATTCGAAGTTTCGTTGGAAGATACTTTTTTTTTATGTCTACTAATTGGAATTACTGATGAGAAATATATTAATTGTATATTTACCATTGAAATTAACATTGTATTTAAGACTTTCGATGGAGAAAAGTTAAGATTTCCGACTGTTTGTTTCAGTAAAACTCTCTGAGGACAAGTAAAACTGCGAAATAACAAGTTAGATACTTTTAATTGTATCCAACTCACTGCTATGCTCTGAATTAATTGGAATTAAGTTCTTAACTGCATTATTTTCCATCAGATTTAAACGATAATTGTCATTTTAATGCAATTACTTTTCTAATAATAGAAATCATGTAATTTAAAAAAATTAACACTTTAGTTTCCTTTATTTCTCTTAAATAAAATCACGCTTTGCACAATACTTGCTATAAAGAGAAAGGTATTATTACATGATACACTCGACGTCTTAAACAAAATGCTATTAATTATATTCCCCTTTGATGATAATATCAGTAAAAACTCCTTTTTACACGTGTCTTTTCATTTAGTTGATGTGAATTCGATTAATGAGCAATTTCGATGAAGCATTCTTCATTTTAATCGAAAAAATACTCTAGATATCTTAGCTAAATGCATGGGTGGCACTTTACTAAGATATAAGGCAATTATCTCTTGAGTGTTGAAATGGCACATGCTACATCAGAAAATTACGTGCCTTGAAAAGCACTACTGCTGCTCTTCATCTATTATACCCTCCAATTTATATGTTCAATCTTTATTTATATTTTTAAATGTAAAAATTTTTTTTTTTGACATTTTTATCGGTTTAAATATATATAACAATCGATGAATGTCGTGTTACGTTTACGTAAATTTTATTTAGGATTTTATTAACGTAACAAAATAAATATCATGGATTTATTGAGTTTAATAGTTTATCACAATGGGGTGTCAGCAAGAAATTTGCTTAATGACTATAACTATGAATAACTATTAGAATATCGAAAAAAAAAATAATATTTTTAGTGGATTTTGATGTTTTGACGCGCGTTCCAATCTGAAGATGTAAGTGTAGGGGGTTGCAAATTATTGGGGGTGTTTTTTGGACTCTACCCTAACTAAAGGAAAATTATCATCGTGTATCAAAATATTTAACACTATATTTCATAATTATTTCCTATAAATTTGAGGTTTGAGAGTGTGCGATGATCTTTAAAACGACGCTAGAGGGTTGTGGATTTTTTTTTGGGGGTTTTTAGAACTATAAACTAACTGTAGGAAAAATATCGTGGCTAAGCAAAACATTTAATACTGCATTGCATGACTATTTCCCCGAAATAATGCTCTATTTTCCCCTAAATCTTAATCCTGTCTTAGCCCTTTAAATTCGATCGACACATGGACATAAACAAAAGACTTATGCCTATGTTCAACTTGATTTAAAAAAAAAATCTCAACAAATGGCGTATTAAAAAGGCGCGAGGATTAGAATCATCGAAATATAATTATTATAATTATCAGTTTTGTGGATATTATGTATTGAATCCTTTTAAAAAATACCCTCAACGAAACTATACGTGAAATTCTACCTCGAACGGTACAGATTTCATGTAATTATTGTGAATGGCTGAGACGCCAACCCCGAAAAATGATTTGGGACTTTCTTATATATAAAAATTAATAATAAATATATTTGTTTTTATTTAAAAATAAGGTTTTTTCAAGATAAAAAATTATTTCAAACATTTTTATTTATTTAATTACAATGAAAAAAAATATTTTTTCCTAAGAAATGTCTTGACACAACATATTTTTCGCTATTTTTTTTACTGATAAATTTTAGAAATAAAAATTTCTGAAGTGTTTGTTTCACGCTCATATTGTTTACTATACGCTGAATTATTCATAAAGTGAATGATTATCCCAGAAGTCTCATGATCGTATAATTTTGAAAAGAAAACAATTTTCAAGGCAACCCCACTGTTTATACTGCCAAGATAGAGTTTACATCTGTATTATGAAGACTTCCAACGCCCTCGTAGAGTGAAAAAACGATAAAAATGCATATCGCTGCAAAAATCCGTCTCATAAAAGTCGGAAATACAAAGGCTGAGATTAAAAAAAAAAGTTTAAAAAGCGTAAGAGCAAAGAAAAACTATATATACCAAGTATTTACCAATACATCCAAGAATATGTCATCAGAAATCGTTAGATGTCCGGAAAAATTTCCCGTTTCTATGCGTTGAATTATTGGCCGCTGATGAGAATCCGTGCATCCGAGAGTTAGTTATTCTTAAAAGAACGAAAGTAAAAAAAAAAACTACTGATTTTGCCAGCTCTAATCAACCCAGTTTATATAATGAAATTAATTCTGAAAGCCTCTCAAAAAAACACAAATCAACACTGCAAACTTGTAATTGATTTTTGTCTGCAGATAAAAATTGTTCCAGAACAAACTTTGAGATAGCTTCACTCTATTTTGATGGTCTTTGATTACTTGGAAGAGTTTACATGGCGAGTTGCAAGTAATGACTTCATTGATAAGTTCAGGAATCAAGTGTTGACTTTATCGCAATGGCCATTTAGTTCATGTCTCTGAAGCCCATCAGATCTAACAATATATTCCAACAGTTAGAGAGACTGCGGCAAACATTGAATTTTCGAAATGACCTACTTCAATAATATACATCAACAATCGGATTCCACGAACAATGCAAGCATCGATCTAACGACTTGACCATTTGCTAGAAATTCCTACCAGTCTCCGACACACACGTGCCTTGAACCATGTCTCGAACAAATAATAAAAATTAAAATCACTAAAATATAAAATAATACTTAAAAAAAAATTTTTTTTTAACGATATCATAAATTAATCCAAATTACATTAAACGCTTTTAATTAACAAAAAAAATTAATTAAAGAATTGAATATCGAAAGTGCTTTAAAATATGCAAAATAAACAAATCAATTAACATCAGCTTTTTTAATAAATCATTCAGTTGAAAATACCAAAAAATAATAAACAAATTTTTCTCGCAAAAATGAAATAAAATAAAATAACTATCCCATTTAATTAATTGGATTAATTAGTTGGATAGGAAAAAAATTGTTAAATTGAATGTTTCATCTGCGATTGAACCAAATACAAAAAAAAATTTTAGTTGGATTAGTTGGATATTGGAAAAAATCGTCTAAAAATTATCATCAATGTTTTTTAAATCATCATTCAGTAAGATAAAAAAAAATTATAAATTGAATGTTTCATCTGCGATTGAACCAAATACAAAAAAAAATTTTAGTTGGATTAGTTGGATATTGGAAAAAATCGTCTAAAAATTATCATCAATGTTTTTTAAATCATCATTCAGTAAGATAAAAAAAAATTATAAGTCAATTTTTCTCTGAAAAAAACATCAAATAGGGGAAAATATCAGTTGCATTAGTTGGATATTAGACAAGATCGACCAAATACAAAAAAAAATCAATTGGATTAGTTGGGCATTAGAAAAAATCGTCCAACTGAATTTTTAATACCTTCAGTCAGATAAAAAAAATTTAATTGAATTAGTTGAACGTATAACTCGGATAAAAAAAGCCTTCGACATAATTTTTAGTCAAAAATGATCACTTTTTACCTTGAAAAATTGTTTTTACCATAACTAAAACTTTATTTAAAGTATATTATGACCTAAATAAAAATATTTATCATTTTTAAAACCTAAAAAATAAGAAAAAACTCCAGCTTACAGTACAATTTAATAAATAATATCTCTCTCACCGTCTGTGTCAATTTCTTCCAACATGGTCCTCAATTCCTCAGTCCTAGCAAACTGTCCTAGTCCACGCATAACACGCCCGAGTTCTTCCTTAGTAATACTGCCATCTCTATCTTTATCAAAAAGGTTGAAAGCCTCTTCGAACTCTGCGAAACAAAACACACAAAATGAAACAAAAACCAGGTTGCAAATGCAAGCAAAGATCTGACCTTTCATCTGAGCCTTGCTGATAGCAGGCATCTCACTGGAGCAACTGGTAGATCCCCGGCGTGCATCTGGAAGTTCGAACAGCAAGCTGGCGGGCAACCTAGTTTGCCCACTCATGGAAGAGCCAGGCGTTGACGATGAAAACACGACCGACGATTCGTTCATGATCGAGTTTGATGGCTCACACGTTTCCGCGACTTCGATTTGAGCCTGAGCCAGACAAGTTTCAACCTTGACGTGGAAACACGCTTGCCTAGTGCCTGTTGCCTCTTTCGCATTTTGTTCGTGCGGAAGTCCCTGTCGGATTGGCGTCGACGTGCCAGACTGATTCTTCACTGATGGCTTCCGCACATCCGTCCAGGAAGCATCACTTATCGATGGCCTCGAGGAACAACTGCTTGGCTCCTCGTCGCCACCGCTTCCGCCATCGGAGTCTTTGCGTGTCTGAAACGCAATTACACGCGTCAAATCTTTATTACTCAATATCGCCAATTTCCCATCATTACATGCATCCCAAGTGTCCTAGTTATATCTATACCGTGATTAAGGATCTTGGGTTTTCAAGGGGTATAAATAACCCTGGCTGTCTATTTATCTTGGAAATTGTTACATGGATCTTATTCAAGCAAATACTAACATCAAAGAACGAGCAGTCCGGGACGATTGCGAATTTACTGATGAGTATAATGAAGGTAAACAAGGTTTCAATGCTTCACTGAATCCTTTTCAGATAATATTATTTAAAGATTGATACATGTACTATTTACCGAAAAATCCGTCTATCGCAAACCCATGAATTTTGCTAAGAAAAAAAAGGCTTTTATTTAATTAAGACCTTAGAGACAGAATTTTTTCAATATTGTTTCTTTTGTTTAGAATTCGGAATAAAAATATTCTCGAATTTTTTTTTTTCAATTGTTCTGTTAAGCAGTTCGGCTGTTTTAGAATTAGTTTAATTAGTGACTAGTGAAAAAAAATGTACAAAATCGATCTTTTTATATATAAAAAATTATTTTGCTGCTTTAAATCGAAATATCTTTGAAAATAATTAAATTAAAATTTTTTATTAAAAAACCTTTTTTATACAAAATTTTATTATCTATAAAAAAGTTCTTTAGCAAAATTTGTCTAACTTACATCCTTATCAAGATATAAACAAGTAAAAAAGCCGCAATTTTTTGGCAATACGTTCTTTCGCTTTTAAACACACGCTATATTTGTTTTTCAATAAAAAAAACAACTTCTCAATCGCAATAATAAAACAAAATTTTCCTAAATTTACATTTCATGCACTAGAAATTTATATCAACGTAAAATCGGATAAACTGTAATATTTTCGTATAAGATAACGAAAAAAATAGTCGATTTTTTTGCCTTCAGCTAAAATCAACCAGATATACATAAATAAGCTTTTATCTGCAATTGCATAGTGAAAAATGTGTAGAGAAGACGAGAAAAACCACCTGTTAATCTGTCGAACCTTTATCCCCCACACTATCTCGAGTTTCCAAAGTCTAGCGAACCACTGATTCTAAACAGAACACTGTAACCCCAAGTGGCCGAATGTTTGGTGAGTGTTTTGTGATGTTTTCAACACCAGAAATGCGCCATTTAACAGTAAAGCAATAATTATTATCGCTGTTAATTGGAAGCAATCAACTGCTACTGTAAAAATTTATGCACACAATAAAAACTCTGATATAAGTATTCTCCAACAAAATCTATTCCATATTTCATATTCATACCTACAATTTTCATAACTAACGAGGGCAAAATTATTTCCGATTGAATTAATTGACTCGAAGGGCGCGAAAAATGCTTGGAATTTATAGAATTAATTTGTGAATACTGACGAATATCATGAAGTACACCTCTACGACCTTTAAATGTATTTCATAAGCACGAGTAATTCAAGTCGTTGACGTTAACGTATTGCAGTATAGAAACGAGATCCACGAGGGAACTGGCAGCAATCTATGACGCTGATTAGTCGACTTGCTTAATTGCCCGACGATTGGGGTCGACCTCGATCAATCAAAGTACTCGTCAATGCTACTCTATACCTGCTCCATGATTATTATTTATTTTTTTCCACGATAACGACAAATTTTCACAATATATAACTGAAAATGCGAATTTGCATAGCAAAGGGAATGATTAGCATGGTGACACTGACGACCGGTTATTGGTGGTGTTTTCAATGCACTGTAGAATTTTTTTTTTACTTAAAAAAAAGTTAAATTGGTGAAAATTGAAAATGGAAATGACTATACGGTTGAACTGAAAGTTATACTATTTTTCTCACTGGCATATCTTTTTCATTTTTATTTTTCCCAAGTGGCTTAAGTTACGTAAAATCTACTCAGATGCTCGTAATGAAAGTTTACTGGAAAGTACGTTACATAACTGCTTGAAAATTCAGTGTGCAAAGGGATGAAGTAGTTGAACCATGCAAAAGTTGGCATACATTATGATATAAGGACTCTTCTAGTTTGTAGAATTTTTTTTTTTTTTTTTTTTCAATTTTGAAATAAGAAAGTATAAAAATATGGTATTGAATCATGGATTTTTTGAAAAGCTCAAAAGTTAATGTTAATAAATTAAGTAGAACTAAATTTAATTGAATTAAATTGTGGAAGTATTTGATGAAAATAAAAAAAGCTTTATGAATTAGAACACATCACATCTCAAATTTTGCTGTTTTAAATCAAAATATCTTTTAAACGGCGGGATTTACAAAATTTTTTTAAGAAATCTTTTTTGTAGAAAATTTTATTACCAACAAAAAAGCTCTTATACAAAATTTCTGTAACTTACATCCTTATCAAGATATCAGCAAATATTATCGCGTGTATTTAAAAATCAAAAAGACTTATACAAAATAATTTTGCAGTTTTAAATGAAAATATCTTTGAAACTACGGTATATAAAAATTTTTCTCAAAAAATCTTTTTTACAGAGAATTTTATTAGCTATAAAATAGATCTCCAACAAAATTTGTCTAACTTGCATCCTTACCAAGATATTAGCAAATAAAGAATCTGAATATTTTGATTTTATACACGCGACATATTTGCGCTAGGCATTTTCGCTAATAAATACAGAAAAAACCTGCAGAAAGGCTACTTGGTATTAGCTGTAATTCCCTAGTGGGCCCCAAAAACTAAACCCACTTCCCTAGCCCCACGGACACCATTGAATTAGCTTTAATTCTAGTCACGGTTCGTCTATCGTTATTGACTTTTCGTCTGACGCAAGAGGCGAGAGGCTGTCTCTGCCAGTATTCTCTCAGTTCTTCGTCTTTTGTTCGTGCTCGCATTCAAATCGAGATTTCCAAATGATATCAAGCATTGTAACTGCTCGCAACTTATTCATTGCTTGTCAGGTAATTGATTGTACTTCATAACATTCGTGTGTGAACAGATGAGCACTATTGTATGTATAACATGGGATTCATGATGATGATGATCAAGTAGAAAATAAATTAGGGTGAAAATCGACAGAATGGTTGGGCAGGCAGGGATATATCTGGTTCACAAGATATGCGGGGCAAGAATAAGAAGTGCAAGACACGAATCTTGTTCCAGCAAGCCAATCACACTACCCTCCAACACCCCTATTCAAGTATCACGCCTTTATTCTTTTTTCTCTATCGCTTCCAGTCTTTTTCCAATCGTGTCCGACGATTTTTCCAACTGTCAGTCTACATTGCGTACCTGGATTGTAATTAAATCTGGCGTTCTACTGGCCTGGGGTGCCATTTTATCTCTATCCTATCAACTCGAGTATTGTCGTTAGAAGATATCTAACTGGACGAGACAGCGAAAACAGTGTCCCCGCACTGTGAATCACTCGATTGCATTGCTATCTTTGTAAAAAGACATTTTTTCTTATTATTTCTCAACCTGAAATAATTTTTTTCCTCCCCCGTCGTCGTTTTAAAGACCATTGCAATTCGCTAAACCTCAAATTTATAGGAAATAATTGTGAAAGACAGTGATAAACGTTTTGCCGAGGCATGATATTTTATTTACAGTTAGTTTAAAGTTTAATGAACAGCCAAAAAAATCAGGAAACCCTTAATATCGTTGGAAAACCATCGGCCACCCTCTTAACTTTAAATTTATATGTAAAATAATTATGAAATATATTGTTAAATGTTTCGCTTCGCGCTGGAATTTTTTTTATAGTTGGATCAGAGTTTCAATTGAAGCTAAAAAAATTTTCAACCCCCTGGTGTTGTTTTAAAGACCATTGCACACCCCCAAACCTCAAATTTATGGGAAATAATCATGAAATAAAGTGTTAAATGTTTTGCTTAGCAAAGATATTTTTTCAAAATTTATTTTAGAGTCCCAAAAACACCCAAAAAAATCAGCAACCCTCTAGTGACGTTTTAAAGACAATCGCACACCACCAAACCTCAAATTTATGGGAAATAATTATAAAATAACGTGTTAAATGGTTTGTTCCACGATGATATTTTTTCAAAAGTTACTTCACAGTCTAAAATACATCCAAAAAAATCAACAACCCCCCAAAGAATTTTATCAACTAAGTAATTCGCCCAGCAAAGTGCTAGTTAGTAAATAAAACATCTGATCGCTTAAAAAATTTTACTAAGAAACCATTTTGTAAAAGATTTTATTGCCTATACAAAAAAACGTCTCTAACAAAATCGATCCAATTTGTATCTTTATAATATCAGCAAAAAACATTCGGAATTTTTCGACGACACACCTTTTTCATTGCAAACATCCAGTTATATTTGCGAAAAAAAAAAACATTTGAAAAATTATAAACGACAATAACTGACAGCTACATAAAGTTCAACAGGCAACTGGAAATTCTTGCAGATATTTAATTACTTTTTCATTACAAAAATTGCAAACGTTATAAAGCGCATTGTTGAAAAATTCTCTATGATGTTCATGTTTTAATCGACACATCACACATTTTTTCATTAATTCAATAGATCTGATATCGGCATGAAACAAATGACCTCAGTAACTGGATAAAACGTAAAATGAACTTTTCAATTTCGTATTGATCATTAGAAAATAGTCGACAAACACATTGACAACCTACTCTTGACCTTAAGCCAAGTACTCCCAAACAAACAGACTTGATGATAAGTTAGTGGGTATTCTCTATAGTCTTTTCTCTTCCCTTAAACTTTTTCATCACAAACCTATCGTAAGTATTGTGCTACATAAAAAAACTGTTTTTAATCTCGAGAGTAAGTACAGATTTACTATTTGTCGAACGTTGTTTCAACGGGTGTTCCGCAAAACTCTATACACACGCAAATAATGTAAAAAATGTATATATATGAGAGAATTTAAATGAAATGGAATTTCCTCGAGCTTGGTCAGAGAGATGGGTATTAAATCCGTAAATTCTACTTTCTACCATTCATTCCTTTTCTCACCTAAATTTTTGATCTTTGTATATATGTAAATCTACCTTAGCAATGACCAGCACAAAATCTAGACACAGTTGAACATTTCGATGGCTTAACACCCTGCGAAGTTGGCTATTGAGGTGAAAAGTAGTCAGGAAGCATGAGAACGATGTAAAACAAAAGACCGGATGAAAGAAAATGCCAACCAACTCGGTTAAAAGCTTGTCAAAAACAACGTGAGTATATTTTCATTCAAAAATACATTTTTCCTCATAAACAAAAAAATATAAATAAATCTTAAAAACATAATTCGATAAAATGATCATTTTTCAATTTTTTTTTCTAATTTTCTAGATTTTTTTATTTCTGAGAAGTCAATAAAAATTTTACCTACTTAAATTTTATGGTTAACAATTATAGTAAAAATTATTTTAAAAAATTTTCGAAATTTATCACAGAAAAAAGAGAATATAAAAATTTTTTAGAAAGAGGCCATTATGATAAGAGACGAGCCTAAGAAAATTTTATACTTAAAAAAAAAAAAAAATTCCGCACCCCTGGGGTATTCTACCGGATGTAAAACTGCTCTACTTGATAGAAAACTGTCTAAAAAAACCCTGTACGAGTGTTCCAAACTCTATAGATTTCTTCGCATGTGACTAGTAACGGCTATATCTTCTTTATTGCTCGATATTAAAAATTTTCCTATATAAATCACAAATAGATGAAAAGCAAGAAATCAATCATGAATTTATTTTCTCCAATAACGGAGCAAAAACACTTGTTTTTACTTTGTTCGTGAGAATAAAAAATGCGCCATTCTCGATCTGCTCGAGCGAAGCGAAAATTGCGCTTGAAAACACCTCGGCTTCATTTCGGCGTTTAAAATTTGCACTCGGTTTGCAGAACGCCTATTTTCGCTCCCACTCCACAATACACTATTTTTAACTCGAGATTAGTTGGATATGTCTTCTATTTTTACCAATAACTAGAGACTTTATATTATATTTTAATATATAAATTTTATTTCGATAAAATTTCCCTGAAATACAAAACTCTTATAATGATATCCAGCTGTCCTGCATCAGTTATACCTACAGTTGGGAATTATTGCTTCAATATGAAATCTGCCGACAGACTGTGTCGCGAAATAAGTTTGTTGATCAAACGGGATCTGGTCCGTACTGATTACACGTGAAGCCAAAGCAATTAGTGTCGTTCAGTCGCGACATTAACGAAGTTTCTCGTCCACCGAAATATTAGAAGAGCATGAAAATCGATGGTAATCTCGCGATCAAACCCCCACGCGAGCGATTTTGCAAAGGCTCATCTTGGATGAGGCAATGCCGGTTAACCATAATTGCATTTGACGAGGGGAGAAGCTTGTTATCAACGTTCATGATCCAATCGCAGTAATATCCACAATGTTTTTCTTCCGTTTACCTACTGCAATATCCACATTGGTATGCACTTGACAAATTAATACATACCCTTGTTGTTGCGGCTCTGTTTCCATTTAGATAATGCATTTTATAGTCGAGATAAATGGAATATCGTGATTGCATCTTTTTTTACAATGACTGCAGCACGGGCATCAACCCGCAGACAAGATGGACGTGTAATAGCCTTTTTTAATGACAAGTATCTCGAGGATAATGAAACTTGCAATAGCTAAAAAAAACAACTTTATAGACTATTTTATCAGCGGTAAAAAAGGTTTTACGTTAAGAACTTACAATTTGTATTTTTATTTAAAAAAGAATTTGTTTTTATAGTTGAATTCTTTTTAGAAAAAACATTTTTGAAATTTTTAAAACAAAATAACAAGGAGGAAAAAATATAATCAAATTGAAATTATAAATAAATAAGTGTTAAAAAAATCCAACTATTCTATTTTTAAATAATTTTCCACTCCAAAAACCAAGAATTTTTTTTTTTCCTGATAAATCTAAGAAACTTAACGATAAATAGTTCGATATTCTCATTTCTAGAATTTTTTCTTAAAATCGCAAATGAATTTTTTGTAAATTTTTGAAAATCATTCCACTTCATCACATTTTGACGATCATTTTTTAGTTGGATATCCCGAGATGAATTTATTTAAAAAAAAAAAAATCAGGAAATTCACAACTAAGATATCCAACTAACTAGATTTATGAAAACATCTCGGTTGACCTAAGACATAAGGTCTGGTAACCACGGCAGCAAGGTAGACTATCTCGTAAAGACTAGCAGCACGTGTTTAGCAAGGAATGGCACGTCGGTAACAAGAAAACCTAGTTGATGTGTCACGTGGTTGAATCTCTGGGGAAATTCTTGTGTTTACAGCTCATTCTAATGGCAGTATATGTCAACATTCTCTGAATCGTCCCGCAGGGTATAATAGAGTGAGATCTTCCCTAAGCATGAAAATGGATTGAGAAGCCGTTTATACTTGACAGTGCTTCAGTACTAGACGTGGCAATACTCCCACAATGCCTAATGGCCTCGTGCCCTCGCCGTTATAGCACTTTTAGAGCTAATAAGCTCCAGTTATCCCTCATTTGCCTCGTCTAGGTAGCATATAGTTACTCCACACTCCACGTGTGATATAATAGGATAGTGCCACAATAGCGTTCACGTCAATAGAACCTATATTCCTAATGTAGCTCGCATAGTTCAATGTTCTACAGTGTAGTTCTAGCTATACAATGACGCAGAATTGCTTAATCTGACGATCAACCGCATGGATTACAAGTGCTCTCCTACATACCAAGGGGATTTAAGCTTCCTACCGCCTAGTCTGACGCAATTCTGTTGTCCTAGACGATCAGGAGTACACTGATAAATCGTTTTCAACTGTAATTTATGGATTTTAATTTTTATAACGTTATTTATTGGTATAATAAAATTTTTTTTAACTCTTTTCTTGTTTTTTAATTCGATTCTAGAAGATATCCAACTAATCTTCATGTTTTTTTCGATAAAAATAGTGTAATTATACTTGAATGTTAGTTTAAAAAATTAATAAAAAATAGGAAATTGCAACAAACTTTACTTACTGCGCTCTTGGCGATGTTCGTACTGACCGAAAAAGCGGGAAGAACTGTCAGTTTTCGTGGGAAAAGTCCGGTGAGCCCGGCTTAATTGCTTTTCGATATTTCTGAAGTGTACTGATATCAGTAAAAATCAATACTGTCGAAGTTTCGGCCACGTTAGTCAGTTCTTCCCGGGTTTTTCGATGAATGCAGACGTGTCAAGGCACACAGCGAGTTAAACATTTTACACATAATTATTTTTATGCAAATTATTCGCTGTTTAGTTCGTTATTTAAATAAATTCATCATTTATCGATATGAAAATGTAAAAAATCCGGTGAGACCGCCTAATTCTTCGGTGAAATCGACGTATTTTCGAGTGAAAATCACCCACTTTTCGGTGCAAATCGCATGATTTTTCGATGCAAACGTCGTCTTTTTCCGTAGAAACGGCATTTTTTTCGATGCAAGCAGCGTTATTTCACTTGAATGTTACTCAGAAATATGTGTGAATGTTATGAAAAAATTAGTTAAATGGCAATGAGCAAAAATTTTTACTTACCGCACTCTTGGAGCCGTCCGCACTGACCAAAAACCCGGGAAGAACTGACAAATACCGTGGGAAAGTCCGATAAACCGAGCTCTATCGATAATTTTTAATTGCTTTTTGATGTCTCTGACGTGTACTGATAAGCAGGCACTGAAAAATCAATACCACGTCACCAGTTCTTCCCGGGCTTTCGACGATTACAGACGTGTCAAGGCGCGCAGTGAGGTAAAAATTTTTTCTATACTATTTTTATAAATTTTCCACACCCCCAAACAAATAGCTTATTTCTAAAAATTATTAATAAACCGCTTTGTATAATCCACCAGGGTTATGCACTGTGCTTTAACAATTTATTTCCCTTTTTCTGCATCGATTACATAATGTTGATAATCCTCTAAAAATTATTCTGACTCTTTATTAATAAACAATTATATCTTTATGTCGTAGAATTAAAAAAAAAAATTTCTCAAATCTAGAAACATGATTTCATATTCCAACGGTCATCTCCGAGTTATGAAGCTCTGTAGACGATGGGGGATGAAGACAGACTAGTAATCAGACGCTGGCAGAAATTAGACTAAGCCCCGCGATAACCTCGACCCGGTAAAAAGCTCTTAATTCTACAAGCCTGATGATAGAAGCTCTACACATTGCGACAGATAACCGAAAGGCTGTATTTACCTAGCTGTCGAGTAGCAACTCAGTAGCCAAGTCACTAGTCGAGTGAATGGCTGCCTGAAGGACTAATTAAAGCCCTGAACCATGAATTGACAATGCCAACAACTGGAGAATCAACACTCTAGACCGGTGAATAAATTAAGTTATCCAACGGTGGAGAAGCGGTCGCAATTCGAATAAGATATCGACCACTAGACAATCATTGATCTTCATTACCACGTTCAATTTCAATAAATAATCCTAAGTGATTGCCATTCCATGAAATTATGGAACAATCATTGGATTAGCTGTCTTAAGGAGCTCGGTCTTGCTTCAAAGTGATTGACAGCTTAGGGAAAAAGGTCTTTAGTTGCTAAAAAATCGTTGGGTAACGAGTGGTAGTGGTAGGCAGTTTCCACCCTCGATCAAGTCCTGCATTCTAATCGAATTTAAAGCTAAAAAAGAAGGTAGAGTGAAACTCGAGGGACATGAGGGATTGGCCGAAGAGCAGTAAAAAGCCATTTACATATATTGAAGTACCTTAGATGATAAATTTTCTTTTTTTCTACTTCGTCCAAGCTAAGATGTAGATTGTAGTGTAGTGATTGGCGTAAGAGGGGCTGCTTCACAACGTTTTTTATCTTCATTCATAGAGTTTAAGGTGCGGAAATTTATTCATTGTTTCTAATGTTTGAAGAAATGACTTGATTTTCTTCTTTAAACAGTATCTTCAGGCAATCGTTGAGCAAACATGAAACAAATGGAAAAAATTCTTAGTTGAGATATCTCTCAAGTTGTGATATGTATAGTATGGAACCCTCAGGGCTTTCACTTTCTTCCAGCTATAATTTCCTCTTTTCAGCGATATAACTCGCAGTTAAAGTTGGAATACCCCCTCCTGAACTTTATGAAAAGTTTAAGCTTCCTTAGACAACCGTCGAATTAAACGTCGAATAACTGTGTTCTTTTCTGCAGTGGAAAGTTGAAAGATATTTAATGAGTGGTAACAACCAACTGTAAAGATATCCAACTGGTAAAATCAATTTTATACATTTACATTTGGTGAATTTACATTTTTTTTTTTTTTTTTTTTTATATTTGTCACTGAAGGTATTAAAAACAGAAAAAAGTCTGTTATTATATGTTTTCAAACAAAACTTATCTACTAATGTTAAATTACTGTTTTTCAAAAAAAAATATATTGTTTAAAGAACATTCACTCCCTCAAAAGTACTCTAAAATAGCCTGAAAAACTGAAATCTTTTAAAAAATTATTTTAATGCTTTTTACCAATATTCTGATGATTTACTATGAATTACTTTGAAAATTTCTGAAAGCTATATTCCAATTTTGATAGTTTTTTGGATTGTTTCTGATTTAATCAAAGTTAATCAGGATTAATGAGAATTAATTTATTAGTAAAACTCCTATTTTTCACATACTTTTAGAGTCATTTTCAGACATTTTTAAAAAAAATTCAGAAATTTTTGATATTCTAATAATTATTCTGCTATTAGGGGAAGAGAAGAAATCAAAAAATCATTTAAATCAGTATACAGCCGTTTTTGAAGTATAAGTGGTGTAACTAACCCGACTTAGTTTTATATATATAAGAAGGTGAATAAAATTACAGTAGAAAAAAATTGATGTAAATATTGAGGAAGTGTCTTATGCTTTTTAATTGAAAAAAAAAATTCTTGACGTTGGTTCAGAGTGAGAGTATGAAGCGAGTGTTTTTCAGAGATGAAATTTTTATCTGTTGCTGCCAGTTGATGGATGTAGGCGCAAAAATATCGAGATAAATATCAAGCTAGCGAGAATGGCAAAAAATAATTCATGAATAATCTCTTGTGCGCTAGCATGTCATGTCGCGTAGGTGTTATGATAATCGTATGCGAGATTGCGCTGACGAGACGCGTTTGTCATGCCGTGCATGGCTTTCAAAACTTCAACTACATGATAGTAAACGGACACAATGAAACAGAACCATTGCGAGGAAGTTAAACGAGTAAAAGTTTGAGCAGTAGTAACGTTGACTGCGCTCGACACTTTCAGTTGTTAGATTATGCCAGAATGAGTATTAGTAAATTACACGTAAGTTCAAGAAAAGTGATGGAATAATTTAATTTTATGCTAGTTTAAATTATGAATTATTCACTTTATTTATTCTAAGAAATTTTTGTGTTTTTTTTCGACCAAATATTTCTGAAAAAGTTGGTTCAAAATATTATTTAACTTGTAGAAAATTCACGACAAAATAAATTTAAGTAGAAATACTTTTTCTAGAAGTTTTTAAAATTATCGTTATATTTTTTATTACTTGGAAAAAAAAAATTTTCACGAAGTTTGTTTAATAAATACAAAAATTTTTTTTTTCCAACACTGAACGAAAAAAATGCTTCTAGCAAAATTTTTAGCAACAAAAATTCTTTTTTTTCACACTAAAATAAATTAATTATTACAAAATAATATGTAAATCGTTAAAAAAACGTTATTTAAGCTTTTCAAGCCGAATAATTTAATTCACATGCATTTGTCGTTTTATTGCCATTAAAACCACTTGTAGCTGGGTGAATATCTGTATAGAAACCTACTTCAGACCATCCAACGATAACAATATGCACAGAGCTTTAGAAGCTTTAATTTTATTAATTAAAAAGATTTTTTGAGAATAGTTATACATAGATTGCAACACAATTGCGACAATTTTCGAAACATTTTCCCTCCAATAAGACTTTTACAAAGTTTTCTCCGCACTAACTACCACAAAAAAAAGCCTTTATTCCCCAATTAAAAATTCATGCCACTCAAAGAAGAGACTTTTTTATTTTATTCCGCAGACACAAATGTTTTCCAACTGACTACTCGGATTACAATCCAGTGGGGAATAAATTTTGTTGGATCAGACTAGTAGGGCAATCCGTTAAATTAGACCAATCGTCGATAAAACTGCCTTATCTCATGGCCTAATTACTTTTAAAGTAGAAAAAAAAAACATCAAATTGAGTAAGATTAAATACTCTAATAAATATTAAAAAATATTCCCGTCAATTTTTCAGCAAAAAATCGTACATTGTTCACCAAGGGAGCAAAAGAGGTCATTTCGACCGTGAAAAGTTTACTGCCCGAGCCGAAATCACGGTCAAAATAACCTCTTTTGGTAGCGGGAGATAATAGGGTTTTTGCTCCCTCTTTTTCGGGAGCAAAAAATTCATTCACTCCCGCTACGACGAAAAATAGTATGTTTACCTCGGGATGCAAAAGAGGTTATTTTGCCCGTGAATTCTTGCTTTCGCCTACGGCTCAGGCAGTAAACTTTTCACGGTCGAAATAACCTTTTTTGCTCCCTTGGTGAACAATGTACTATTTCAATGTTTTATTGTCTTATTTATACGAAATTTTTTACAAAATATTTTTTCAATTGATTTAGAAATAATTGGAATTTTTTATTTATAATTTTATTAATATTTATTTTCAATATAAAATCAATAAAATCAAATAAAACTTGAGAATCTGAACTATCTTTGCCCATGAATTAGACAATAGGATATAAATACCTTTGAATTCCGATGCAGTTGGAATTTTTTTTTCACGGAAAAATATATATAAAATTAAAAGGGTTGGCTCTGCGCGTGAGGTCGCGTACATAATTGCACTATCTGTATATATACTATGAAATAATTAATATCGAATATAATTAAATTTTCCCGGACAATATGTTATCATTAAAATTATAATAACCTGAATTAATGTCAAATAATTCACAGTGTCAACAATGCTTCATTATAATAATTTAACAAAAAAAAAATCGAAAAAAATATATTAATTCAATTTTAGAGATGATTTTGTTTAAATTATCACTTGGAAAATATTTGTCGAGTGTATGTAATAAATTTTATTAAACCTCGACATTTGTAACGACTTAATAGGGACGATGAGGCATGAATTTTTTTTTTTTGCAGATCATCCCTTAAAATATTGTACAAATAAATTTTTAAGAAAAACATATATTCCACACTGTTTTCCTTGATACCCGAGTTTGTCAATTTTTTTTATTTATTTTTTTTTTAGGTTAATTTTTAAGAAAAATATTCCCACTTTTTTCCCTGACACTCAAGTTTGATTTATTTTTCTTTATTTCATGAGATTAATATAACTAGCTGTGAAAAAATATTTTAAATATTTGTGTGAATATTCAATTATATACAAAATATGTTCAACTATATATCAGAGAATGTATTTCATCTGCAGATATTACTGTTTGAAGGCGACGAGGATGTGTCAGAAGGGTTTAAAGCACACAAAGTCGAGTGTTTATAGAGAGCACTGACGAAACTTGCCACACATTTGGGTGATAGCTCGACCCTTCTTGCTCAATTCTTGTCCCTACAACCCTCTAGAACATGGGGAAAACAATTTCAACATGTGCCTAAAAATAATATTTTTCAGCGAAACTTTGCAGATCAATAACTGACCAATTGATTTGTCGAAAATAATTTTTACTATATAATAAAATACCAATGAAAAAAAAAAATGTTTTTCTCATATTCTTTAAATTTTGAAAACTAATTTTTTAAATCACTAAAAATTATATTTAAAAATAAATAAAATTACAAATATTAAATTTTGCCATAAATACAAAACATTTTTTAAAAAATTTTTCTTTCTATAATGTTAATAAAAATTTTTTTTAGGTCAATATTTCTAAGGATGACTTTTTATACCTTTGGATATTTAAAAAAAAAAACACAAAAAGAATTTAATTAATCTTATAAACAGATGGAAAAACTCGAGTGATCGAATTTTATGTCTCAAACGATGGCCCTTGCACGATTGACTTATCAAATATTCCCCAAGGCACCTGTGTGTTCACATGAGTAACATATACATGCAAACATCCACTTACTGAATCAAGAAGAAGTTTATTTGTACATCAAACGAAATGACACCGACGCCAACGTCGACATATCAAAGAGAAACGCGAGTTATATCACTCGAAAACTCACATAAACTCTATGCTGTAATATTTTAGCCACCCATTTATTTTAAATTTCATTTTCACAAAATGTCCTATTCCTCGCCGTGGACCTAGTCGTCGATCTTGCAAGCTTTTATTATCCCTTCTGAACGATTTTTTTTTGCCTCTACGAAACTAACACTTCAATCAAACGTCTGTTTATACAGCTGCATAAAATACCCTTGAACCAATCTATATTATAATAATAATCTATTTTTAAATCATAGTAAATATAAAATATAAAATATTCAACCCTGTAGAATTTTTTTTTTCCTCTTCTGAAACAATTTTTCATCCTAAAAAATAATTATCCACTAAAAAATATTTTTAACAAACTTTGAAAATAATTTTTTGAGGATTTCTTGTTGATATACTTCTAATATAAAAACTTTTATAAATGCCATGACCCGCTTAAAACGAAAAAATTCCGGCTTTCATAGACTGAAATTGAGCGACTCATATGACTGAATTTTTCATCCACTAAACAGGCTTTCTATTGGCACTGAGCGAGACTGTTTAAAGTCTCTTATATTACGTTATCTCACGCGTATCGTCTCTCATATATAGAGACAATTCATCGTTGAGACTGCAGTCTCTAAATAAATAGAGAGACTAAAGTCTAGATCGACTATTATTGCCGTAATACAGATTAATTAATTTTTTTCAACTGTAAATTATTACATTTTGTTATTTTACATTTCAACTAAGTAATTACAATTAAATGGACTTTCTCTGTGATTTTATTTATATTGATAAACGTGCGAACTTATTATTATTTTCATTTTTTATATTTATGAACGAAAATAATCTTGATAATTATCCTGCGATAAATGCGATTCGAGGAGCATAATTGGAAAACGAAATAATTATTTAGATCAAGTAAATGTATTGAATGTAACTTTTATTATACGTAATTATATTATTTATAAATTTAAAGTTTAATAGAAATATTGCGTAGTTTGAGGCATTTATTCTAAATCCGTCCTGGTAGCAGCTCAGCCAGAAATTTTTCAAGTCCCTCTAGCTCGGCTGAAAATTTTCCAAGTTCTTCATGAAGAACTTGGAAAAATTTTGGTACGACAGCCTGAGGAAGTTGGAGTCTCCAAGCTCTCGTTGGCACACTGTCGTCTCTGAGCATGTGCAACGTTCGAATCGGAAAGACAGCATGAGACTCGAGTCTTCAAAAAATGCGATTCGCGAGACGTGCGCAAGAGACTAAAATCTTTCAGAAAAAAATTCGAAAGACTAATTGCGACGGTTTAAAGACTCGAGTTTTATTAGTGACTCTGTGAAAAGACTGTGAATGCCGCAAAGAGATTACTCAGAATCTGCAAAAGCTCCTTAGTAATTCAAAAAACCCGAATTTTTTCGTCCTTAGTAAAATGAGTTAAGAAAATTATGAAAAAAATTAAATAACCGAATTTTAAAAGTTGAATAAAGTCTAGAAAAATTCCAAGAGTGCTATACAAGTGACGTATTTCATGCTAAACTCGGAGAATTTGTGGGTAACAATTTTTTTTTATCAATAGTACTTTCAGAGAAATTCTTGTGAATCCCTCGTTCTCTCTAAACCCGAAATTGGGCGAGAGTAGACGTCCAACCAAACGAGAGTAATTCGCATACCAAACTATCTATCTGTATTTGGACTTTTCAGAAGCTAATTCTATATCTACAATCTACCGACAAACGTAAATTAAACATTGAAAAAGAAAAAAAAAATCTGTACAAAAAATTTTTTATCATCAAAATAATTTTAAAACCCTCAAAAAAAATAGATAAAAATTTTTAAATGTCAGGCAAATTTTATTCCAGACCTTCTCGAGTTAAATTAATCGTGAAAATTTATTTTTAATTTAAAAAAAAATTTATATTTCTAGAATTTACGACTCGAAATATGCGGTAACTTGATAAATGATCTAAAAAAGTAAAATCGCTATCAGCAAATATGAAACACACGACAATATCAGTTGGTGGATAACCACAAGGAGCAAACCAATACCTGGTAGTACTAGTCACGAACAAAGGTGCCATTGGTCACGTATCGATAACTGTGTTTCCAGTTTCGTCCACGTGTACAATCCTATCACACATATTTCACCTCTCTAGTCGCGTTCCACTCTTCGTTAGAGATGAAACAATGCGAGCACACGTGTTATGTGCTGAAGTGTCGCCGAGTGATGGTAAATTGTTAAATCCTCTGATATTTGTTCCAAGAAAGAAAAAAAAACATCCCACCTAGCGGAGAGATTTAATAAACTAGAAAAATTCCAGTGGAAAATTCCGACTGATCTGCAGTCACAATAAACAATTTTAGGATTTTAAATATATTAAAATTTTTTGTAATATTTATGTCGAAATCATTCGTTATTGCGATTTAGATAATTTTTCCTATCAAACGCGGAGAAAAAAATTTATTAGCAGTATTAAAAAAATTTATTAATAGTTATAATAAATTTTATATTACGTATGTGACATAAAAAATGTTTAAATAAATCACTGTTTAACGATAAATTATTTATTTGTTTATATCCAATTAATTCAGAAATTTTTTATGAATCAATGTTTATTTCTACGAATGCGGATATTTTTTTCTTAAAATTATCTACAAATAATCCGGCTGCAAATCAACAAAAAATTTCAAAAACCCATTTGTTTAAATACTTAATTGATTAATTTTCTTCGGTCTTAATTAACATTTTGAAATAAATACTACGTCAAAATGCTCGGAAGAACATCCACTACAAATTTTACCAAACAATCACTACCATAAATTAATTATTTATATCTCTTTCAGGCTATTGTTTAAATATAAAAATTTTGAATATTAAAATCAGCAAGTGCTTTTGCTATTGAAATCATTAGCTGACCCTTTTACCCTTGATAATGCATTGCTAAAAAATCATAAAAACGGAAATTCAGGATTAATTATCCAAAATAGGATAAAAAATACTATAAAATATCGAAAATTATAGTATTTAATATGTTTTAATCAATTTTATCAATAAATCTTGAGTTATAATAATTAAACCATAGATTTGTTAAGTATTTACGTCACAAATAACTTATACATTACTAAACATCGATTTATTAACAATTAATAAATCAATCCTAACATTTAAAAAATGGTTTTTACTGTAAAAAAATGAAATATTTTTCGCTATTATTGCAAGATTTATTGTTAATAAATCGATTCGCTATAATTTAACTAATGAAACGTATATTTTTTACATGTAAAAAATCAGTTCGTCAACTATACCAAATATATTTATACGTATAAATAAATTCTTCTCTCCGTCACAACTTTGTATATAGATTGGATGCACCTCTTTGCACATTTTTCAACCGTTTGTGGCTGCTTTTTCTCGGTGAATAAATTGATAAAAATCCACCAAGCAATGCCGAGACAAAGCTATTGATACAAATGGAAAAAAAAAACTTGGGAAATTTGATGGCAGTAAAAAAATATTTGATCGTAAATCATTGGCTAGCACTTGATGTTTACTGCTACCAATGTGTCACTACTATTTGTCACAATTTATTGGAGAAACTAACCAGATAACTGGGTACTATACACTTTTCTTCTCTGTAAACTGCTTGAAATATTAAAAATTGTTTTATTTCTAGTAGAAAAATAATTCATAAAAATTTTTTGTTTATTTTGTAACTATCAATAGATATTTTAAAAAAATTTTTCTCTGTTTTTAAAACTATATATTTTTAAGATATAATTTTTTATCAGAAATATTTATTTGGTGTAATTTTTTTTTTTTTTTTTTTTTAAATTTTCGACAATATG
>MVJL01006660.1:0-46355 GCA_002156465.1 Macrocentrus cingulum | reverse complement strand
GCATATCAAAAAGTGGGGGTAAGCGCAGTGCAGAGGCTTATTGCAGCCGAGATCATTGTTTAAATTCGTTGATATAACTTTCACTCTGTAAACTAAATGATTAATTTCATTTTGTAATAAAAAAGAATAAATACAATTTGCGAGAAATTGATAACTTTGCTGATTTTATTATAAAGTCCTCCTATTGGTTAAAACGAAAAAGTGGGAGAAATGATCTCGCCCGCGGATTGGTCGGAACCGTTTGGCGGGGGTTGCCGCCAGAAGTCTATAAAAACCGTGGTCACCAGATCCCAATCATCACTTTGTGAATTTCACTCTGCACTTGACGTTCTACGATCTGATTGAACCATGACTGGACGCGGAAAGGGAGGCAAAGGTCTGGGAAAAGGAGGCGCCAAGCGGCATCGCAAAGTCTTGCGCGACAACATCCAGGGTATCACCAAGCCCGCCATCCGTCGTCTGGCTCGCCGTGGTGGAGTCAAGCGAATCTCTGGCTTGATCTACGAAGAAACTCGTGGTGTGCTCAAGGTATTTCTTGAGAACGTGATCCGGGACGCTGTCACCTACACTGAACACGCCAAGAGGAAGACAGTCACCGCCATGGACGTCGTGTACGCCCTGAAACGTCAAGGTCGCACTCTCTACGGATTCGGAGGTTAATTTCCTCCAAAATTTTAAGGAGCTCAGAGCGTTTCTATGGTTTTATAGCCATTTCTAACTTGCGGTCCTGAAGTATTTTTTGCCACATAATTTAATCACTTACAAAATTATATTTCGAACACAAAAGTATTTCCCCCTTTCGTTATTGAATAAATTTGCCGTAAAGTTGGCGCTTTTTCATGGCTCTCCCATAATAGCCTGTGTTAAAAATGTCAGCTTTACAGTGAATTTATTCAATACCTAAACGGTGGAATGCTTTTATATTCAAAATATAATTTTATAACTGATTAATTCATGTTCAAAAAATACTTTACGACTGAAAGTTGGAAATGGTATTTAGCCTATAGAAGCGCTTCAACCTCCTTAAACAATCGGCTCTTTTCAGGGCCACCAAATAATTCAAAACATTCAAAACTTTCAAATTATTCGGTGTTGAAAACTAGATAATGGTTTTTCTCTGTCAGCAGACTGAATAAATACTTTTTAAAGTATTCATTCATCCAACCCATCAAATAAAATTTATTATCTCGCGAATTACATGTTAATAAAATAGTTTTTCGCTGATCGTGATTCACCTTCTGTGTAGGAGTCGTCTCTGGTGTGGGTGCAAGATTAGGTGTCCTTGTCCTCAAATGTGCGTCCTCAAATAAATACACGTTGGATAAATAGTTGTGCGATAGAGCTGGAAATTTTTAAAGGAAACATCTTAAATCTTTTTCGTTGGCGTAAGTATGTTGTGTACCCGTGCCGGAGGCTTGGGTTTTATCACCGAGACTGCTGTCACTAGAGCACCCTTTTTGAGAGTGGGTCCGGAACTGGGGTTTTCGATGAGCACTCGATCAGAGTGATTAGCTCCAAAAAGGAAGGTTTGGTAAAGAAGAAGCAACCGTCTAGTCTGGACTGGGAAGCCTTTTTTAGAGTCAGAGAGAGGTTGCGTGAACAAGATTTATTTCTCAACCGAGCTATGCTGACTAAAAAAAGCAGGGGATTCTATACAAAAAGTTGAATGGATTTGACCTCAATAAATAATCATTTCGACGCAAATCCCCAAATTCCCAAGTCGTATGCACGTGATCATAAGTCGTTAAGACTGGATTTGTGCGTGATTTTTAATGGAAAAAACAATTAAACTTGTCGTTAAAATTCTTCCACGTTTCTTACAAAACCAAAGTCGTTAGGTAAAAACAATTAACTTGTTCAAAAATAAAATGTCATTAAAATTCTTGCACGTGTCTTCGGAAAAAAATGTATTGAAATTTATCAATATAACAATGTACTCAATTTGACTGTTATGCTTGAAAAATGGAGCAGTTGTGAATTCATCCTTGAAAATCGTATAAAATACGTTTATAAGCTAGATCTCTGACCAAAGTAATTTAGCAAACCATAATGCTCATCTTATGACAACAATAGTTTCTGGCTGGCTTACCAGATAGTGGCGTATTTCATTGTTTTTCGTTCGTATGCATCGATGGCCTTCTGATCGTGCGGCTGCTTAACTCGAGACCGGATATTTCAGCTTCAATCCTTCCAGCCAAAAGGCCCTGTACTCGGCAATAGCAAGGTACAAATTCTCAAATTTGAGACAAGTCAGGGAGGCATCAAAAAAAGCTAAAAAGGTGGCAACACAGGTCTGGAGCATGATAAGGCGAGCGAGAGTGAGCACGCTCAGCAGAAAGCTCAACCAGTGCTGCGATACGTATATAAGAATTCTCGTACGCATATCCCTATACGAGACAATATCTGTCCTCGTCCGTTCTCGTACGGGTCTCGCAACGCGGCAAAGATAAGATCACCTGGTGCATGCTTAGATGCGGTGTGTCGCAGGATATCAATGAAGGTTTTCCCGACCCTATGTGCAGGGTATGTGGAGAAAAACGAGAGACCTTTGAGCACATCTGGCACTACACAGCTGGGGGACAGGGATAAAATCGCCAGATGGTACGAATTGGACTTATGGCGAAAAGGTGTATGCGGGCCCAGGAAGGGCGAATTATACCATCACAAAACCTCGTGGAGTATATTGGTGCGCAATACACTACATATACAGTCATTGTTACGGGTTACGGCCGACCCTTCGGCCGACTTTCTCACTGTTTTTCGTGATCTCGTTCGCTAAGGACGTGATCACAAAAACGACGTGAGAACTTTGACGGCAATAATAAGTCACCCCGGTCTTCCTATCCGTGTGGCGAAGCAACGCTCAATCACACGGACCAGCGATCGTCTAAAAAATTATCATTATCAACCTTGCATCGCAGTGTACCCAGCGTCCGCAGGGTATGACTCATGGAGTCATGGCATTTGTACCATCTGATACCCAGCTCTGATACAGTCATATCGTATGACGGTCATATACCTAGATATACTCTCTCGTCATCAAGCTTGCCAACGACATTAATACACTACCATCCGCACAGTTGGCCAGCCCGATTTATGTACAGTAAACACTGTGATGATGATGAAAGGCCAGGAGGGCTGCGCATACAGTTGTATATTGTAGTAGTGATGAAAAATGGCCGGCGTCAGCGACTGGTTCAGCATTGGAAGTACAGTGGCATGTAAAACCTGTTACAATAAAGAGATCGAAGGCGAAGTGATGGCCTTTGATCCACAAACAAAAATGCTAATACTGAGTATCCTTTACAAATCGGCCGTTCCTGACAATTCCAGGAATCAACAACTAGTCAACATTCGCTGCATGCAGCGTACGTCCACTGTAAATACTCATTTTACACCAATTTACGATCATTATCATCCATAAACATATACCCTATCTTCTTCCACGTTCCTAAAAATGTACGTTTACTCTGATAAATCAATGAAAATCACTCCAATTTCAACTGTGTCTCAATGTGTCAAATTGAAATGTCAGGTTAGATTCCACGTTGATAGGTCCATGTGTGTTGAGCATTGTAATTTCCTTAATAAGCATCAATTCAGAGTGTCCATCATCATCAAATAGAAGTTCCCTCAATGATGTACATATAGTCAATTTATCGCTGGTGTCGGACGTGCAAGTTAAACGTGAGGTGAGTCCCACGACGACGGAGCCGCCACAGAGTCTCAATTTGCAGAGGCTAAACACACGTGTTCGCAATGAAATTGAGGCGAAAAAGCGAATGGTAAAGGCCCTGCAGGCAGGTGTATCACCGCAGGGCCAAAATCTGTTTATCGCCATCGGCAAGACCATCCAGGATATCACATGGTCTGGGAAAAATATCATCGTATGGAACAGTGTCACTATTGTCCCGCCCTACAAAGCTGAAAATGTCCATGGCGATGTCCACTCGAAACCCTACTCACATGTCAAAAAAGTCGTGAGTACTCGTTTTAAAAATTATTTAAATAACATTCTTATTTTTTAAGTTTTCTTTTACGGTGTGATTGTGGTTGTTTAATCTGTCCTTAAGGTGGAAAAACACATGAAAGATGTAGCAGCAGCCGCAGCAGCTGCAGCAGCAGAACCACAAAAGCAGAAGGACAATAGTACACAGTAAATATGAATTCGGATGAAAACAACACTGATAAAGCGACCTAGAGTAAAAAAATGATGAATTGCGGCAAACAACCTGCCTGTTACCGGCGTAAATTGCAATGAGAGATGATAACGATCAGAAACAAAATTAGCTTTATGCAGATTTACTTCTTTTTTTTATTTGATAATTCTGAGTCGAAGACATAAATACATCGCCAAGGGAAAAACATCGAGCGCTTGTATGTGATGTTTTTTTGAATATTGACGTGAAATGCAGAATTTTTTTTTTGGGATACATTGTATAGTAAATTTTCATTTTTTTTCTCTTCTTTTTTTTTTTAATTTTTCGTCTACAAAATACAGGTTAAAGAGAATTGAAAAGACGAATTTCTATAGATAAATAAATGAAAAAATAGAATAAATCGAATTAAATTGTTCATTATAATGTTTTTTTTTGTGATTTATGAAAAGCGAATATTTTTTTAGTTTTTTCCTGCTTGGCTAAAAAGAGAAGCTTTTACTAATAGATAATTTGCATCTCATTATACCAAATCATCAGGTACTGATAAATTAAAATTCAATGAACATTGGTGATTATATGAATTGGCAAAAAAAAAAAAACGATTAATTAAAATAAATCACTGTATTATAAGTAATTTTTATGCTACGTCTATTTTATGTCGATAACTTTGTGCTAACCATTTTGGAGCTTCATATTTCATTTAGAAGAAGTTTTTTTTTAAGGGAGTATTTAATTGTTTTATCATCAAACTAACCATAAGATTATTTTAATTGTGTTCTTCATCACTTTCAATAATAGTTTGTTCCATTAGATTTCCATTTTTTATAGCATTTGTCAACTCATGGGTGATTCGCGCTGTACGCACTGCAGCTTTAAATTTTATGGTTGCTTTTTGTTTTTCCATCCTTGATTTCCACTAAAAAGTATTACAAACCAATTATTATTTAATTTTTCTTCTATAAATAATATTTAATCATTTTTTTTTTATCTTATTTAACTTATGTTAGAAATGAAGTGACAAAATAGTTAAACTTGCTTGAAAATGAGTGTTCGATTTTTTAGCTTTTATATTATCTTTATTAAAAAGTAAAAAAAAAGTACTAAATATACAACGATTTAAGATTTTTTTTATATTACTTAGTTGGATATCTTTTTATATTAGTAATTTAGTATAAAAATTTTCACGAAAAAATTCTAGTTTGAAATTTCGCGCACTTTTTTGTTCAATTTTGATTGGCTAGTGCAAGAAAAGATGGCCGCTGTCGACAAACGTCGAGAGTTTCCGATTGACTACAACTTCACCTCTAAGTACATACTACGTATTTCATTTGATGGTTATGTTATGAGCACTTGTGTATATTTTGTGTGCCGGAAATATTGAATAAGTGTTGAAAATTATGAATTGGGAATTAATTGTGAAGTAAATGGAGTGAATAGGCGTAAAAAAATTACGAAAGTACCTAACTCTCACAACGATCTCGTTCAATGTAAGTAGCACATTCAATAATTACTTTCATACCCACCTAAACATAACCTCCACACCCGAACCACTCACAGAAAGAGCTTAACCTCCAATAATAATCATTATAATTACCCACCTTTTCATCTCTTGATGGTAAATTTTCCAAATACGTCAGCATATCAATTTTTTGCGGGTCTGCAATCGCCAATACGGAGACACAGCCGTCGACAGTGCCCAAGACAATGCTCTTGCCATCGTGAGTGCTGTCTACAGCACTTAATTCAGCAGGAACTCTGTAGTTAGCTATCATCTCACAATCTGAGGACCTAGAAGACGGAAAATCTCAAGAATCAGCTATAATCCTCTGATAACCTCACTAACCTAAAGACTCGAATGGTTTTGCGCCCACTGTGATAATACAAAACATACTCATCGGTCCTGTTGAACATAGATATGACCGTAAACACACCCTCGGCAACTTTGGGGATATAAGTCTTGATGGTGGTGCCTTTCTTCAGTTCAATGAGTTCGAGACCGCCCCTGCTCGGCGCGAAGAGCGTGTACTTACCGTCCTTGCTGATATTTCCACTCCATCTCGGTATCGACCGGACAATCTTCTTCTTTACGATGTCCAAAATGCTCCCCTTGTCACTTCCGATGATTCCGACCCAGTTGGGTTTGTTGGGCATGGATAAAACGCTAATAATGTCCTTGAATCCGGGTAACTTGATGGGAATTTTACCCACAATTGCCCCGGTTTTGGCGTTATAAGTGAGAATAAAATCGCGATTTGCCTTTTCCGCGCCAGGAATAACCAGATGCTGTCCGTCAGAAGTTAAAACGACCTTGCGGAAGGGTGTGCCCGTGTGACATCGTACAGGATACTCAAAAGCAAACAGAGTTCGCCCGTCTATGGATAAAATCTTGAATTAAGACTTAATAATTGTTTTCTAAAAGTTCTTTTCACGTTCAAGTCACCAGGAATACTTCTCATTACGAGGTTCGCCGTGGTCTTGGCGCACTCAATGCCCGGAGGGTTTGCGGGCCGCGAGACAGTAACGAATTTCGTGGAATCAGCCAGCAGAGATAGCTGGCGCACGTCCTGCTGCTCCTCTTTGTGCAAAACCTGCTCAGTCACGCGGTTCCACACAAGCACGTGGCCCGACTCGACGGAAACAATGTGCTTGCCGTCGTACGTGATGACTGCATGAGTGACAATGGCTCCCAGTGGACTGTCAGCGAGCTTGGACACGAGTTTACCCGACTGGAGGTTCCAAACGCCGACGCAGCCACGCGTTACCGTCACCGCGAGGTCGCAAGCCTCTGCGAGGCAAATGCTATCAATTTGCAACTCGTGACGATCAATTACGTGGACTTGTTCAAAGATATTGTCGATGTTCCAGACTTTGACACTGCGGTCGATGCTGGAGGTGATTACGCTGTTCCAGTTGCCAATTGTCAATGCCTCGAGTTGGATTATTCGGGCAAAGTGGGCATCGAGCACTTTTAGCAAATCTGAGGTGTCTAAACTCCACACGTAGAGGTTTTTTCTCACTCCGGCTACTGCGTACTTCTTTGTTCCGCTTACCATGATTGAGTTGGATGTTAGCATGCGTGTGCTGATATTTCGCACGCTGTTTGGAAGGTCCAGCACTGCTGGGCGAGAGTCTGGATTCAGGAACCACACGATAAAGCCATTACCCGTCGTTGCGAGCAGAGTTTCCTCGTTGCGATCGATTTTAAGTTGCAATAAGTACTCTGTCATGTCGTTGGATGCTCGGGGCATGTCCCCCGCTGATGTCCAGCAACTACCCGCCCGGTCTGACGTGTATTTTGTCACTCGATAGTCGCTTTTTCTTGTGCACGCGTAGATAGTCTGTTTATCTTTTGTGATTGCGATTGCACTGTGAAATTCCAACGGATTCAGTAGACTCTCATTTTCGTAACTGTGTAGCAGCATTAATGGGTCTTCTAGGCTTCCGCGCCAGAAGATTAGCCGATAGTCAGCGAGATTTGTGTACTCTACGTCTGCGAAAACGAAATACTCTTCAACAATCTCTAATACTTAGTGGATTTTTTTTTAAATTTAAATATCTCGAATAAGAGAGGAGTAGGAGAAATTTCTTTTGCATGTTTTTTGTGGAAAATTCTCTGAATTACCTATAAGTATTTTCAAGAGACTTTGAAAATGATTTTTTGTAACACATGCCTCTAAAACTCGTTTTTTTTTTTACTCTTGAGCCGCCGTAAAGTGACCGATTTTTTTACTGCTGACATGCGTGCCTAAAGTGCGTTTTTACGCACTAGTGCGTAAAGTAGCCCATTTACGCACGGATCCTGCGGTTTTTTTAGACACTAATGTTAGCTGTGAAAAAATTAGGTCACTTAATGGCGGCACCAGAGCGAAAATAGTATATTGTGTGGCAAGTGCGTAAAAGCGGCGAAATTGCCGCCATTGCGCACGTGCCGCACACTATTTTTTTTGTAATAAATGCCGAAAATGCTCTTTTTTTCGCTCTGGTGCCGCGATTAAGTGACCTAATTTTTTCATAGCTGACATTACTGCCTAAAAAATTCGCAGGATCCGTGCGTGAAGGGGCTACTTTACGCACTGGTGCATGAAAACGCACTTTAGGCACGCATGTCAGCAGTGAAAAAATTGGTCACTTTACAGCGGCTCAAGAGTTAAAAGAAACGAGCTTTAGAGGCATGTGTTACAATAGTATATTGTGCACCGGGAGCGAAAACTGGCAATTATCCGCGGTGCAGAATTGCCAGTTTTCGTTCAAGGTACACATACTATTTTCTTCAACAGCGGAGCGGAAATACGAGTTTTTATGCGTAGCGAGTGACGATCGAATTCAGAATTGCCAGTTTTCGTTCAAGGTACACATACTATTTTCTTCAACAGCGGAGCGGAAATACGAGTTTTTATGCGTAGCGAGTGACGATCGAATGAACGATTTTCGAGGAGGAGCGAAAATGGTCATTTTTCGTCATAGTGGGAGTAAATGGCGTTTTTGCTCCCGCTACGACGAAAAATAGTATGTTTACGTCGGGATGCAAAAGAGGTCATTTTGACCGTGAATTCCGGCCTGGGAGTAAATGGCGTTTTTGCTCCCGCTACGACGAAAAATAGTATGTTTACGTCGGGATGCAAAAGAGGTCATTTTGACCGTGAATTCCGGCCCTCGCCTTCGGCTTGGGTAATAAACTTTTTACGGTCGAAATGACCTCTTTTGCTCCCTTGGGGAAAAATGGGAGATTTCGAAAAAATTTTCTCTAATTTTTTTTAAAGAGAATTTTCCAATTTATAAAAAAAGGTTATGTCCATGAATCCCGCAGTTAAATTATTTCTCGAGATATTTGTAAAAAATTGTGAAAATAATTTTTTCTTACGTAAAATCCGCCAGTAATTAGAGTCCTCCGGGCAAGTATGTCTTGAAATCAGGTTGCCACGCAAGTCAAATCTGAACCACTCGCTATGTCCGTAGACAATGACAAACTGATTCATCAGATAAACCCCACAAATCGGCTCATCTTTAGCCAAAGGACTGTCCATGATGATAAATTCACTTGTCAGTGTGTTCAGTACGACAATTTGATTGTTGCTGGTAAAAGCCGCAGCATATCGGTTGTCAGGGCTGAGTACAAGTTGCTGCATGATGCCCTCGATGCCTGGATTCACATCGCGTGTCATGTCACTCGTGCTCAGGTCCCATGTTATGAACCGATTCGATATTGATACGACGTATCGATAGTCAGAAGTCAAGCAAAAGCCAAAGACAGCAAATTGGTGGCCCTCTAGTGAGTACTGATAAAAACGCATCAAAATGAGTTTGGCAGAACTTAAAAAATTATTCAGTACCTTAAGAGGCCCTCCAGGAGTGTGTAAACAGTGGTACAGTGGCATCAGGGCACAATCCTTCGTCCCGTCTTTGTCACAAGCCTGCAACAGCATTCTGATATTGTCGTTGCCTCCTATCTCTGGCAAAAGTCGTCCGACAAGCTGTGGAGCTAGCATGTTTGGATGACCGCTTAAAATTGCTCCTCCAAGCCTCAAAGCATCTGCTACCAGCATGAGTTCCCTTTAATCATTGTGAAAATATCACATTATCTGTATTTTTTTTTCTCTGAAATCAGAGATTTCTCCAGCATAAAGTTTCACACAATCAAGTTCATAAGTGTTTTTTAATTCTTTGAGTCGAAAAAAAAATCTCAAAAGTCGACAGATCGACAGTCTGAAACCATGATATTCAACTAACCTGACGTGATTCTGGTCCTCGATGTTACTGCATGCATCCTCAAAGTCAGAAAGAACTGCCTGAAGTGGACAAGAGCTTAATTTGGCATGTAGCCACTGATAATTAAACAAAACATTCTCAAAGAGATCTTTAAATCTGCGGGATCTCACTAGATGATACGGAAGCTCGCCAAATTTCCGCAAATTGTAGCGAGACAGTGCTCCCTCTTTTGAGTAAAAAGCCAGCGGTTGTTCTGGGACTTTGCGGTCAGCAACGCCCTCTTTGTCAGCTAAATTGAAACGATGTCGCTGGATTTCAGTAAACTTGAACGGTTTCGGGCGACCGCCGCCCCAGATACCCAGATAGTAATCAGCAATCATTGAGTGGAAATACATGGCCATATTCATATTCTTGAAATATCGCTCCTTGGCTGCGTCTCGGAACTGTCGGTGATACCAGTTGAGCACGCTGACTCCATCGGCCTCACGTTCACTCAAGTAATTCGGCAAATCATTTCGAATTCTCGTCCACAAGAGCGGTGGAATTCTTCGCACGGGTGGTAAATGGTACTGATAAACATCGTCCAAAACCTTGTCATCCAGGGAAATCAAGTCTTCTAGCTCGGACTCTGACAGTCCAGACTTTGCCGCGGTGATGTAGGCCAAAGCGTGAAATACCAAAATTTTCCCGTGTTGCTTTTCAATTCGCTCAAACAACATCATAATACTGTCCATCACGGTGTTGGCCAGGTGAGTGTCTGCCGGCTTGGTGTAGCTTCGCCAGCGGCAAATCTCTGCGAAAACCAGCTTTACGAATATCGGCAGGGAGCACTTGGAGATGGCATTGGCCACCAATCGCCACTGGTAATTGTTCAAATCCCGGTGGGCTTTCTGCATCCACATTCTGCAGTAAAATTTAAAAATCGATAAAAAAAAAAAAACTTATTTCTCGCCGTGAAATGAAAAAAAAAGAGTATAAAATTATTTTAGATTAATATAAATTGATTTTTCTCTTTAAACCTATTGCAAAAGAACAAAAAAAAAACTTTTTTCCTCGGCAACTTAGCTTTCTCGACCTATAAATAATAATTTTTCGGATTTAAACAACTAAAAAATGCATTATACTTGATAACATCCATGGCCAGTTCTTCACCAAGTGCCGTCACCTCGATGAAGCTTTCCTCGGTGTCAATCATGCGCCGAAGTAAATGATAATCCCTCGATATAACTGGATTGGACTCTTCTGCGGCGCAGGAGAGAATCATCTTGCAATTGGCGGGCAAACGAGTGGGCAACCACGACAACTTATTGCCCTGAGCGCCCGTAAGTTGGTCGACACTGTCGAGAAAAAGCAAAATAGGCTGCGCATTCGTTGCGAGAGTAAGTAGGTGTTTAAAGTGGGCCGTGAGGGGCACGAGATCGTCGGGAATCTCATCAAAAGGCAACATAAAGTTGTATGAAACCTAAAAAACCACATGAAAATCAACTAAAACCACCGTGATTCTTCCTATCTCACCTGCTGACAGATAGAAATGAGCGTGGGCGTGAGGGCACTGCTATCTGGCGTGGTTCCAAGGTACCGAATAACATTGATGGGCTTTTTTCCGCTGAGCCAGACGCTGCTACTGAGTCCAGCACTCTTGGCAAGTAGGGAAGTCTTCCCACAGCCGCCTTCGCCAAACAACACGAGCGGTTTGTCGCTGTCATTCAACATGTACTCTCGGATGCGTTCTAGGGAGTCTTCACGTCCGTAAAATACCTTGACAGAGTTGTTACAAGCGTGAAGGTGCTGCAGCAACTCGGTGATAATCTGGCCTTGAGCTGAACTGTCCTCCTTGCGCATCGCCCGGTCAATCAGCTTGACCATGTTGCGATAAAAGTGCGTGATAAAGTGTTGCAGATATTCCAGATGTGTCTCAGGGTCTAGGCCCTCTCGGCCGATCCACTCGACTGTGTAGCGCTGCATATTCACGCTCTCGATCTTCTCGGGCAGGCGGACGTCCCGCAGATCGGCTAGTAGTCGCGCGGCTTCATTGTCCAGGCTGCGATTTGCAATGTCGATAAATAGCCCGGCCTTGCGCAGGTTTTGAAGGTTGATATTGTTGATGTATCGCACGTAAGCTAAGCAGTGGTTTTTTGTATTTTTCACGTTTAAAATCCCGTTAATTACCTCGCGCTCAGTCACCGACATGAAGTAGTTATGCATTGTATCCTTGTCAAACTTGCCGGCGTTGAAAAGCGACTGCGCACCTTTGCGAAAAAGCTTCTGCATCTTTAGCATCGTGTCCCACCAGATGGCTTGATCCTCTTGCTGCAGTTTGGGAATTCGTTTGTTGTTAAAGTTTTTTAAAATTGATGAGATGGGCTGGAGGATACTGGTAGGTGGCACGGCGTTGCTATCCTTCTTGTACCACGTATCGAGCACGTCAACGTCCATTCCCTGTGCGTCCAAGTCGGTTCGTAGCATCTCGAGCTCGGAACTCAGCACGTAAGTTGGGATCGGACGGTAGCCGTACTTTTGGCCGAGAAAGACCACGAAATTTGGACCCATTGACAGACGCTGGCAATTCTCTATCTCCCGCATACACAATTCAGTCGTCATGTGGTCGTCTGTTGCCTCATCGCGTACTCCCCAACGCATGTCCACCACCTGGAACTCGAGGCCGTGTTTTTCGCGGCAGTAATCCTTCAGCTTGGGATAGCACTGTGCCATTAGTGTATTTCGCTCCATTGTGGTGTCGGTGAAGGTTGAACTTGTAAAGATTCGCACGATTTTTGAACTCACTGGTGGCAGGCTCTTCAGCGAACCCGCGAAAATTGAGTCTATTGTTTTTTCCTCCATTGTTTGAGAATTGCAGTGTTTTTAGGCTACTAGGCACATGAGCTAATGACGCAGTGGAACTGCATGTTTAGCCAAGAATTCGCGCGTTGCCAAGGACTGGAATTGTTTACCATTGACCTTGACTCATTGATTTTTAGATGCTGCAAGGTCGCATTTATGTGAATATTTTTACAAACGTTGGAGCTATGAAATTTTTACTTGATATCTTTTTTGTAGAGAATTTTATGTGCTACAAAAAAAGTCTTGGGTAAAAATATTGTTAGTTGGAATAATAATTTTTTTTAAGTTATGCATAATATTGTTTAGCGTACTGTATTTACTATAAAAATTTTATTTTTGCAGTTTCGCTTAAATGTTTGTTTTGTTTACAGGTAGCAAGCTGTTCAAACCAACGAACAAAGCTTCTGTGACAATGGCGCCACCAGATCCACTGACGCAAATGAACACGTATCGGTCGTACGTGACGATGCTGGCAGACCCAGGCTCAAAGGACGAGCTGAAGCTCAAAGCAGCGCAAGAGCTGTCTGAGAACTTTGAGGTCATCATGTGCTCGTCCCAGTACCCGGCTTTTCTCGACCACCTCATGAAGATTTTCTTGAAGATTCTACAGGAAGGCGAGCCACACTTTATCTCAGAGTACAACATTCAGCAGGTGCGCAAGCTTATTCTCGAGATGATTCATCGCCTGCCTACAAACGAGTACCTTCGTCCCTATGTCAAGCAAATTCTCAGCCTGATGCTGAAGCTCCTCGAGACGGAGAATGAAGAAAATATTCTCGTATGTCTCCGAATAATTATCGAACTGCACAAGCAGTATCGGCCAACATTTAATCCTGAAATTCAGCATTTTCTCCAGTTTGTCAAGTCGATTTACAGCGAGTTGCCAAAGAATTTACCGAAAATCTTTGAACCACGACCGCAAATTCGGGTGAAAGACTTGTCCGAGATAAATATCGAGGCATTGCTAAAGGAAACTTTTACCATCACCGCGATCCAAGGTGAAAAAAAGACCGCAGACGGGACTGTGGTGACGTACAATCTCATTCCCAAAGCTGTGCTGTCTCTGAAAGTTCTCCAAGAGCTGCCAATTATCGTTGTCCTGATGTATCAGATCTATAAACAGAATGTTCACCAGGATGTGTCGGATTTTATCCCGCTCATCATGAATACAATCACGTTGCAGCCGAGTTCGCTACATCGTGCCTCACCCGGATTCAACAAGGAAGTCTTTGTGGATTTTATGGGCGCACAGATAAAGACACTTAGCTTTCTTGCATACATTATCCGTATTTACCAAGACGTCGTGCTGCAGCACAGTTCAATGATGGTCAAAGGTATGCTGGGGATGTTAACGCTTTGCCCGGCGGAGGTGGCGCACCTGCGAAAGGAACTGCTAATCGCTACGCGTCATATTTTGGCCACGGATCTTCGCACGCAGTTTGTGCCGCACATGGAGCGACTGTTTGATGAGCAGGTGCTTCTCAGCAATGGTTGGACGACCAACGAATCTCTGCGCCCACTTGCCTACTCCACGCTCGCCGATCTTGTGCATCACGTACGCTCGCGTTTACCTCTGAGCGACCTGGCGCGTGCTGTTCATCTATTCAGCAAGAATGTACACGATCAGAGCCTACCCACGACCATTCAGACAATGTCATGTAAGCTTCTGCTCAATCTCGTCGAGTGTATTCGTCAGTGCAGCGATTCAGAGAAGAGCAATCAGGGCCGTGAGTTGCTCATGCGTATGCTTGAGGTTTTTGTCCTGAAATTCAAGACGATTACTAAACTACAGCTACCCATCTTGCTGAACCGCGCAAACAAGAGCACTGGTCACGTTCCGGTAGACGTGAAAACCGAGGAATTAAAGTCTGCTATTTCCCCGGAGGATGAAAAGGAAACCAAGTCAAAGTTTATTGTGTCGCAGAGCCAACAGGTGAACTACAATGTCGCTGATTATCGAAGTCTCGTCAAGACTCTCGTATGCGGAGTTAAGACAATCACATGGGGCTGCGCCAACTGCAGGTCTGGCGACGCGCAGTCGAAACAGTTCCATCCGAAGGAGACTCTCGTGTTTATTCGCTTAGTTAAATGGGCGCTGCGGGCTCTTGACATCTACACAATAGGTCCAACAGCTATGGGTGCATCGTTGCAGCAGCAGGCCTATCACCAGGGCCGTACTACGGCGCAGCCTCAAACTGTACGCACCAAAGAGGAAAAAGAGGTTCTCGAGCATTTCAGCGGCGTATTTTCCATGATGAACCCGCAAACATTTCAAGAAATTTTTTCTACCACCATTGACTACATGGTGGAACGTATTTTCAAAAACTGCGCGCTGCAGATTGTTGGCAATTCATTTCTTGCCAATCCAACGACCTCGCCCATTTTCGCCACAGTTCTTGTGGAGTATCTGCTGGAGCGCATGGACGCTATGGGATCAAATGTCGAGCGTAGTAACCTGTATCTGCGCCTATTTAAACTAGTTTTTGGTAGCGTGTCTCTATTTCCGTCTGAAAACGAGCACATGCTACGCCCGCATCTCCATCAAATTGTCAACCGTTCGATGGAGCTCGCCATGTCGGCCAAGGAGCCATACAACTATTTTCTGCTGCTACGCGCGCTCTTCCGCTCGATCGGCGGGGGTTCACACGATCTTCTATACCAGGAGTTTTTGCCGCTGCTGCCCAATTTACTTGAGGGCCTGAATCGACTGCAAAGCGGCTTGCACAAGCAGCACATGAAGGACCTGTTTGTCGAGCTGTGTCTAACGGTGCCCGTACGCTTGAGCTCGCTTCTGCCATACTTGCCCATGCTCATGGATCCGCTGGTCTCTGCTCTCAACGGCAGTCACACTCTCGTCAGCCAGGGTCTTCGAACGCTCGAGCTGTGTGTTGATAATCTTCAGCCAGATTTTCTCTATGAACACATCCAACCTGTGCGCGCTGATCTCATGCAGGCACTCTGGCGCACGCTACGCAATCCTACCGATCAAGTAGCTCACGTGGCGTTCCGCGTTCTTGGAAAATTCGGCGGGGGCAATCGCAAGATGATGATTGAGCCACAACGCCTTGAATACAACGATCGAGACTCAAAGACGGCGCCTGCGGTTACAGTGTATTTTTCAGACTCTGACAAGAGCATCGATGTGATGGTTGAAGGCATTATTGAGACAGCCTTTGCAGCCCTTAAATCAAATTCTACGGATACTTTTTATCGCAGACAATGCTGGGAGGTGATAAGTTGCTATCTGGCTGCGTCAATTCGTCTGGACGACGACCGAGCGACTCTCTACAAGTTGCTTATGCATCCGAGCTTCAAAGATGGCAGTATACCGCATCAGCAGACAGAGCTACATCACAAGTGCGCTGATCTAGTGACCCGCAATGTGCTACAGACTGCGCTCACAGGACTGTTTGTTGCTGCGGCGATAAAGGAGCTCAAGCCCGCGGTTTTCTCGACTATGGTGTCAATTGTCCGTCACTACACAATGGTGGCCATTGTGCAGCAGGCCGGGCCATTCTACGTCACAGAGAGACAGCCATCTATCGTTGGCCAAGATCCTCTTGTGCTCATTGACGCACTGGCAACGATTATGGGACACGAGGAGAAAGAATTGTGCAAGCCTGGTCATCTCGCGCTTGTTCTTATCCTCGAGACTGCGACAAATATCCTCGGGAGCAAGGAGCGCGCGTGCCAGCTGCCTCTCATGGAGTATTTGGCTGAAAAAATGTGCGGATTGTGCTACGAACGCGCGTGGTACGCCAAGCTCGGTGGCTGTATCGCGATCAAGTTTCTCTTTGAGCGCATGGCAACAAAATGGGTGCTCACTCATCTATTTGTTTTCCTGAAGGCGCTCATGTTTGTCATGATGGATCTGACGGGCGAGGTGTCAAATGGCGCAATTGACATGGCAAAGGAAAATCTCGAGCAGATGCTCCGAGTATGTGTGTACTCGGGCCAGGCGGGCAATAATGAGCTTTCAGCTGTGCAAAACAAGAGCCTACACGAGGTGACACACGAACTTGTGCGTCAGGTCACGTCCCCGCACACGATTGTACGCGAGCAGGCCATGGCCTCGCTCAAATTGCTCGGCGAGCTGCAAGGCAAAAGTGTGACCGAGGTAATGGAGCCACACAAAGAGGTTTTGGCTGACATGATCCCGCCGAAAAAGCATTTATTGCGTCATCAGCCCGCAAACGCGCAAATTGGTCTTATGGACGGTAATACATTCTGCACGACTCTAACACCGAGATTATTCACGATTGATCTGATGATTACCGAGCATAAAGTCTTTTTCCACGAACTGCTCACACTTTCTGAGGCCGAGGACGCCATTCTACATAAGCTGCCATGCTACAAGTCCATTACGAATCTTATTCCACTGCGGAAATCGGCGCTCAAGGCCCTGGCGGCGTGTCACTACATTATTACCTGCCGTGAGAAAATCTTTGGCGTGCTGTATAAAGCCCTGGAAAAACCAAATGCCGAGTTGCAGGAGGCAGCTTTCGAGTGTATGCAAAGATTTATCGCTGGATTTCAGATGGATATGGAGGCCGTGCATGCCACAATGCGTCCGATGCTCCTCACGCTCGGTGATCATCGAAATCTCAGTTTAAATTGTGTCAAGAGGCTGTCCTATCTTACGCAACTCTTCCCCAGTACCTTCAGCATCACCCTGTGCGAGCAATTACTCCAACATCTAAAAAAGCTTCTGGAGAATTTATGTCAGGCTCACAAAGGCGTATCCAAGTCGGGCGAGAGTGAGCAAAAGATTGCAACAATTATCGGGATTTTCCACCAAATCCCTGCTGCTACGCCCAAGTTTATCGATGTACTCTGTCGCCTGGTTTTACAGGCCGAGAAGGCGCTACTTATTGAAGCGTCCAGTCCATTCCGCTTGCCGCTGATGCGCTTCCTCTTGCGCTATCCCAGCGAAACACTCAACTTGTTTTTGCACGACAACAACGTGAAGGACCAGCAATGGAGTCGCTATCTCGAGTTTTTAATTAAACACGTTGAGGGCAAGCCTTTCCGCGATGTCCTGCATGGCAGCACTTCACGGCTCATTGCCATGCTATCGACACACTCTCAGCCCAACTCGAACTTGACGTTTGTCGACAAGTGTGAGCTGCAACACCAGGCAATTCGCATCATCTCGGTGTTGATTAAGTATGATGAGCAGTGGCTGTCGAACCAGGCACAGCTTATTGGTGCACTCAAGCAGATCTGGTGCAACGACGACTACCAGACTCTGCATAAACGGGTGGAAAGTGTAGATTATTGTCGATGGAAAGAGCCAAAACTCATCGTAAAAATTCTTCTACACTACTTTGGCCACCATCCAAGTGACATTAATCTTCTGTTTCAACTGCTACGCGCCACGTGCGACAGATTCATCCCTGATTTTCAGTTCTTACGCGACTTCCTGGAAAATACTGTGGCGCAAGAGTACACAGTGGAGTGGAAGCGCAGCGCATTCTTCCGCTTTGTCGAGCATTTCCCTACAAACAACTTGTCGCAAGAGCTCAAAGCTAAGGTGTTGCAGCTAATTATTATTCCGTGTTTTCTTGTGAGCTTTGAACGCGGTGAGGGTGTTAAACTCGTCGGCGGGGCTCCCATGCCTTATCAGGATAATCCGGAGAATGTAGTGTCAGTGTTTATAAGTAAAATTATCGATCCAGACAATCCGTTTGGCTCGGCAGACTGCGTGCGAATATCTCTGCTGCAGTTTTCCTGTCTGCTTGTGGAGCAGGCATCACCACACATTCATGACGTGACAAACAAGCGTCAAGGCGACAAGCTGCGGCGTCTGATGACCTTTGCCTGGCCCTGCCTGCTTGGTAAAAACTGCGTGGACCCAGCAACGCGCTATCATGGTCATCTGTTGCTCAGCCACATCATTGCAAAGTTTGCCATTCACAAGCGAATTGTTCTGCAGGTCTTTCACAGCCTGCTGAAGGCACACGCGGTCGAGGCGCGCAGTGTAGTGCGCCAGGCCCTGGAAATCCTCACGCCGGCCATGCCAGTGCGCATGGAGGATGGTAACACAATGCTCACCCACTGGACAAAGAAGATTATCGTTGAGGAGGGTCACTCGATGCAGCAGCTGATTCACATTCTCCAACTGGTCGTGCGTCACTACAAAGTTTACTACCCAGTGCGCCATCATCTTGTACAACACATGGTTAATTCGACGCAGCGCCTGGGATTTAGTCCCACAGCCACGATCGAGCATCGCCGCTTGGCCGTCGAGCTCGCAGAGGTCATTATCAAGTGGGAGCTGCACAGAATCAAGGACGAAGCTGAGGCGACCGAGAACAGCTCGGCGGGTGCTGTGAAGCGGACGCTGAGTGACGATTCCTCGGCCCCGAAACGTTTGGCAACCCAAGCCGCAGCCGGCCAGCCACTAATTACGCCGAAGATTGAGCCGGGTGCGATGAAACCAATTGAGCGCGCTCATGCCGATGCCATTCTCAATTTCCTTCTGCGTCTTGCCTGCCAGGTGAATGAGGCTTCCCCAACTGCTGGCAACACAACGACGGCAAATTCCACGGCAAACACCGCTATGGCCACTGCAACCACTGCCGCCGCGACTTCACAGGGAAATCCGGGTGAGCAGCTGTCACGCCGGTGCGTTGCCTTGCTCAAAATGGCTCTGAAGCCTGATGTGTGGCCGCAATCGTGCGATCTCAAGCTTGCCTGGCTTGACAAGGTATTTTCGAGTGTGGAGAGTGCTCAGCCGAATTATGGGAATATTTGTACGGCCCTAGAGCTGCTTACATTCCTTTTGAGCGTGATGAAACGCGAGCAAATTCTCGTAAGCTTCAAGCCACTGCAGCGTGGTCTAGGTGCCTGTATTGCCTCCAATAATACCAAGGTTATTCGCCTGGTGCACGCACTACTGTCGCGACTTATGACAATCTTTCCCACTGAGAGCAGCCCCTCAACTATCGCCTCAAAATACGATGAACTTGATCTTCTCTATACGACCGTTGGGAAATTTATTTTCGATGGGCTCGCCGCCTATGATTCCAACGCCGCTGCCACTCCCAGCTCGCTCTTTGGCACACTGATGATGCTCAAGGCAGCGTGTACAAACAATCAGAGCTATGTCGACCGATTAATCACGCCTTTCATGAAGGTACTGCACCGAATGGCAAAGGAACATCTTCACTCTGCGGCCAACACTGAAGTCAATCCTGTGAGCAGCGAGTTGCTTATTCTCAGCCTCGATCTCGTGAAAAATCGTGTTGTTGTTATGGGTACAGAGATGCGCAAGGCTTTTATCGGCTCGCTTCTCGTCGGACTAATTGAGAAGACCCAGGATATTAAAGTTATGAAAGCCATCACAAAGATGCTCGAAGAATGGATGAAGAATAAGTCGACAATTGCCATGAATCAAGCGCCAAATCTCAAAGAAAAATCTATTCTCTTGGTGAAGATGATGCAGTACGTGGAGAAACGTTTTCCGGATGATTTAGAACTAAATGCCCAGTTCCTCGAGCTTGTAAACTACGTTTATCGCGATGAGTCACTCAAGTCGTCGGAAATTACGTCAAAATTGGAACCAGCGTTTCTAAGCGGGTTGCGTTGCATTCAGCCGCACATTCGCGCAAAATTTTTCGAGGTCTTTGACTCATCGATGGAGCGACAGCTCTATGTGCGTCTACTCTATATTGTTTGTAGTCAGAGCTGGGATGCAATGGGACCGCACTACTGGATTAAGCAGTGTATTGAGTTGCTCCTGGCCACGACATCCTCAACGACCCAAATCAATCTCACAAATCAGGACAATCTATTGCCGTCTGTGAACACAATCATCAACTCAGCAGATCCAGAGATTCAGAAAAACTTTATGCTCTACACCTTGGTTAAAGAAGAGCCGCAAGAGATATCGAGCGACCCACCGATGGACGGCGATAACCCGAAAGATGATCTCATGGACCTGGAACTATCTGAGGCAGCTATAACGATTCCCAGTGGGGAAAACCACGCCACCCTGGCTCAATTGATCGGCAAACAGGCCGAGTTTCTCGAGCAGTTGCGTAAAATCCGTACAGAACAGTTCTTGCTTGCTGCGGCGCAACTCTGCCACATGGATACAGCTTTGGCGGAGCGCATGTGGCTCGACATGTTTCCACGGTTGTGGTCTGTGCTAGAGGAGCATCAGCACAACACTCTCATTGGCGAAATCGTGCCATTTGTATGCTCGGGCACGCACGTAATCCAGAAGGACTGTCACCCGTCGGCGATCGCGACATTCATCGAGGCAATCTCGCACTGCGAACCACCCGTGCCAATTCGACCGGCGCTAATTAAATACCTCGGGCGATCTCACAATCTCTGGCACCGCATGACGCTCAACCTCGAACAGATGGCCTTGGACTCGGCCTCTGGCAACGCGGTGGCTCGAAAACGAGAGGATTGCTACGAATTCGAGCCGGAAACAAACAGCCCACACGCCGAAATCTTGGACTCGCTGTCGGATATGTATTCTCTTCTGGCGGAGGAGGATATGTGGTCCGGTCTGTGGCAAAAGCATGCGCACTACAAGGAGACACTGCAGGCCACGGCCCTTGAGCAACAGGGATTTTTCGAGCAGGCACAGGGCGCCTACGATGTTGCTATGACGAAATTCAAGCAAGACTACGTGGCCACACCGGCACCATTTAAAATTCAGCGCGAGGCTATTCTCTGGGAGCAGCATTGGATCCGCTGTGCAAAGGAGCTCAACCAGTGGGACTTGTTGCTTGACTATGGTAGCAAAAAAACCGAAAAAAATCCGTTCCTCATACTCGAGAGCTCGTGGCGTATTCCCAACTGGACGATGATGAAGGAAGCACTGGCGCAAGTCGAGCACAACTGTCCGAAAGAGATGGCCTGGAAAGTGAACCTTTACCGCGGATTTCTCGCCATCTGTCACGGTGAGGATCAACACCTAACAACAACGGTTGAACGTTACGTGGAGTTGGCGTCAGGCTTATGCATGCGCGAGTGGCGCCGACTGCCGCACATCGTCAGCCACATTCATCTGCCCTTGCTGCAAGCTGCGCAGCAAATTATGGAGCTGCAGGAGGCCATGCAGATCCATCAGGGCCTACTGGTTGGGCGCTCATCCTCCCTCCACGACATGAAAGCTATCGTGAAGACCTGGCGCAACCGGTTACCCGTGATTGCCGACAATCTCAGCCACTGGTCCGACATTTTCACCTGGCGCCAGCATCACTACACCTTTATTTCGAGTCACTACGACTCTCAGCAGGATCAGACAGTCAATCACTCAATGCTCGGCGTTCACGCATCCGCACAGGCTATAATACACTTTGGAAAAATTGCGCGCAAGCACAACCTCACCGGCGTCTGTCTGGACTCGCTATCACGTATTTACACGATCCCGAGCGTGCCGATTGTCGATTGCTTCCAGAAAATCCGCCAGCAGGTCAAGTGTTATCTGCAAATGGCCTCAGTTACGGGTAACAACGAGTTGCAAGAGGGTTTGGAGGTCATTGAGTCGACAAACTTGAAGTACTTTACAAAAGAGATGACTGCAGAGTTTTACGCACTTAAGGGAATGCTCTTGTCGCAGATTGGGCGCTCGGATGACGCGAATAAGGCATTCTCTGCCGCCGTGCAGCTGCACGACACGCTTGTCAAGGCCTGGGCTCTGTGGGGCGACTACTTGGAGCACATTTTCACACGTGATGCGCGAAAAATCAGCATTGGAGTGTCGGCCATCACGTGCTTTCTGCACGCCTGTCGTCATCAGAATGAGTCCAAGTCGAGGAAGTATTTGGCAAAAGTCCTTTGGTTGCTGACCTACGACGACGAGAAGTATTCGTTAATGGAGGCTGTGGATAAGTATGCCGTGGGTGTGCCGCCAATTCAGTGGCTCCCATGGATCCCGCAGCTGCTCATGTGCCTTGTGCGTCACGAGGGCAACGTGATACTCAATCTTTTGTCACAGGTCGGGCGAATGTTTCCACAAGCCGTGTACTTTTCCATCCGTACGCTTTATCTCACGCTTAAAATCGAGCAGCGCGAGCGCTACAAGAGTGCTGAACTTGCCGGCAAGACAATCGACGCCGACGGTAAACCCACGGGCTCAAGTGCACCGGCAGAAAATGGACCAATTCGCGCCACACCGCCCATGTGGCGCTGCTCGAAAATCATGCACATGCAGCGTGACATTCATCCAACGATTCTCTCAAGCCTCGAGGGTATTGTCGACCAAATGGTGTGGTTCCGCGAGACTTGGTACGAGGAAGTGTTGCGCCAGCTGCGCCAGGGCTTGGCCAAGTGTTATGCCATTGCGTTTGAGAATCGGGGCGCCGTGTCAGAGGCCACAATAACACCACACACACTCAACTTTGTGAAAAAACTCGTCTCAACATTTGGAATTGGCATTGAGAATATTTCCTCATCACAAAATGTGAACAATACCTTTGGCTCCGCGGCGTCAGAGTCACTTGCACGCCGTGCACAAGCCACGGTGCAGGATCCAGTCTTCCAGAAAATGAAGGGTCAATTCACCTCGGACTTTGACTTTGGTGTTCCAAATTCACGGCTATTGCACAATCTCATTAGCAAGCTGAAAAAATGGATCAAGATTCTGGAGGGCAAGACAAAGCAGCTACCAAAGTCATTTTTGATTGAAGAGAAGTGTCGATTTTTGAGTAATTTTAGTTTGAAGACAGCTGAGGTGGAGTTGCCCGGTGAGTTTTTGCTGCCCAAACACTCGCATTACTATGTGAGAATTGCAAGGTTTATGCCGCGGGTTGAGGTCGTGCAGAGACACAACACGGCTGCACGAAGGTTGAGGATTCGCGGCCACAATGGCCGACTCTATCCATACCTGGTGGTCAACGATGCGGGTCTGGGCGATGCCCGCAGGGAGGAAAGGGTCTTACAGCTGCTGCGAATGCTCAATCACTATCTGGCCAAGCAGAAGGAGACGTCGCGACGGTTTCTGCACTTTACAGTGCCGCGCGTCGTTGCCGTGTCGCCGCAGATGAGGCTTGTCGAGGACAATCCAGCCTCCACGAGCCTTTTGGACATTTACAAACTCTCGTGTAGCAAGATGGAGATTGAGCACGACGCTCCTATTGCTAGGTACTACGAGAGACTCGCGACTGTGCAGGCCCGCGGGGCTCAAGCCAGTCACCAAGTCCTCCGTGACATTCTCAAGGAGGTTCAGACCACCATGGTACCCAGGACTATGCTCAGAGACTGGGCTCTTACTACCTTCCCTGCTGCGACCGATTACTGGACCTTCCGCAAGATGTTTACTCTGCAGTTGTCGCTCGCCTGCTTTGCTGAATATGTTCTCCATTTAACAAGGCTAAATCCCGACATGATGTATGTTCACCAGGACTCTGGACTTATCAATATTGCATACTTCAAGTTTGATGTTGACGACACTTCTGGAGAACTCGACGCTAACCGGCCTGTGCCCTTCAGATTGACACCAAATATTTTGGAGTTTCTCACAAGCACTGGTAAGTGGACTACTACAGTGTTCATACTTAAAAAACCTTATGTTTGGAATTTTTTTTTGGTCTCAAGAACGAAGCAAAATTCAAATGATCCGTTGAATCATACTTGATCACGATTTAAAGCTAATTTTTTAAAAGTTCTTACTCCGAATTTTTCACCTTTATTAGTTCTGTTTTAAATGTTTTACTCGATAATTTTCAGGTGTCGCAGGACCTCTGACAGCATCAGCGATAGCAACAGCGCGCTGCCTCGTGCAGCCTTCATTTAAAGTTCACACGATCCTGCGGGCGATTCTACGTGACGAAGTAATTGCGGACCACAACAGGAAGCAAGAGGATACGGAAAACGCTGCACAAGCTCCCGCTGACATGAAAGGAGAGCTACTGATCACGATGGTCACTCGAGCCGTCACTGCAATTGTTTCAAGACTGAATTCCCTTGCGAATTTCGATGGAATGGACAGTAAAGTCAGTACTTTAGTGGCTGCTGCAAACAGTCATGACAACCTTTGCAGAATGGATCCATCTTGGCATCCGTGGTTGTAAACAGAGTAAAATAGGCCTGAATCAATGATGCTAGTTTTGCCCTTTGACATTTATATCCATAGTAGGAAATTATAGTTATTTTTCTACGAGTGTCTCCCTGATTTATTTATCATCTTGTGAATGCAGTGATTTTCAAGACATGAAAATTATATCCTCACATCCATCGTCGACATGATACCAATATTCTGTACATAATTGATTCTAAGTCTTTATGTCTCTGATGGATTAAAAAAACGTGGAAATAGTACTTATATATCATTTATTATTAAGGTGAATTACAATAAAAAAAAAAACTTTTATGGTAAAAATTCAATTTTATGTTATTTTAAAAAGATTACATGATTTATAAAGTAATTGAATTCATTAAAATTCTTGAATATTGTACAGTTTTTATTGAATTATTGCTATTGAAAAAATAATTGTATATTGATTAGAGTGGAAAAATTTTTAATGCATCTGTAAGTTTTTTTTTTTTTTTCATTCAGTCGGGTTGATTTCTCAACAGAATATTACAAAATATATTTAATAACATTATATTCTTCATTATTTTATGAAAAATACATCATAAAAATTCTATAATACAGTTGTAGATTATCAAAAATCGTGCCAGACAAAATTTTTAACCTACTTTTGTATTTTATTAACATCTCAAGATTCGCAGCTCGAAATATTCTCACTATTTTTTTGCAGCCTGAAAAATTCTTTACAAAAACCATCCCCAAAAAATCTCACAAACTTTTCGATAGTTATAAAACTCAGAAAAAATGAGAAAAAAGTACAGCTGGCAATCAGTGCAACATTGGCAGTGTACTAAAAAAAAAAAAAGAAAAAGATCTTCAAGATCACAGAAAGAGGGTCTCCTATTATTTAAATCTTCTGAGAATTAAATAATAAACCAAAAACTTAACAGATACCTCGAAATATCGCTTTAATCTTTCATATATGAATAATCAATTTCGCGAAGTCCAACGAAAGTTTCTTTAATCGCCTGGGGAGACGTCCAACGCAAGGCATAATGAGGTCCACCAGCTTTGTCATTTGTTCCAGACATTCTGCTACCACCAAAAGGCTGCTGACCAACGACAGATCCCGTAGACTTGTCATTAATATAAAAATTACCCGCGGAAAACTTGAAATCTTCGAGTGCTTGTTGAGCCCAGTCGAGATCCTGAGTAAAAATTGCACCAGTCAGGGCATAAGGTGTTGAAGTCTTAACGAATTCCATTGCCTGCTTCAAATCCGTATCGCTGTACACATAAACCGTGAGTACAGGCCCGAAAATCTCCTCTGTCATGATCCGGTCACGGGGATCTTTCGTTTCTACAATCGTTGGCTCGATGAAGAAGCCTTTTGAGTCATCGCATCGTCCTCCACCAATGATTTCGAGGTTGGGCGAGCTGCGAGCATGCTCGATGTAGCTGGAAATCCTGCGGAAAGCCGCTGCATCAATGACCGCACTGGTAAACACACTAAAGTCCTCGACGCCGCCAATCTTGAGCTTGTCGCGCGCTGCGAGCAGTCCTTCCTTAATCTGCGGCCACAGCGACTGTGGGACGTAGATGCGACTGCACGCGGAGCACTTTTGGCCGCTGTACTCGAACGCACTGCGAATTGTGCCGGCGATAACGCTACTAATATCGGCACTAGGATGCACAAAGTGGTAATTTTTACCACCACACTCACCCACAAGCTTTGGATAGTTTTTGTAGCTATTAATGTTGCCTCCAACCTGTCCCCAAAGTCGGTTAAATGTCGGCACGGAGCCGGTGAAGTTGATGCCCGCCAAATGTGGCGACTGTGTAATCGTGTCACCAAAGTCTGGTCCGTGCGCGGGCACGAAATTCACGACACCAGAAGGCACGCCTGCCTCGCGGCATATTTTAAATATCGTCCAGTTGGACAGCACGGCCGTGTCCGAGGGCTTCCATAGCACAGAATTGCCCATCAGGGCCGGAGTGTAGCTGAGATTCCCACCAATTGCAGTAAAATTAAAGGGCGAAATGGCCGCCACAAAACCCTCAAGTCCCCGGAAGCGCAGAGAGTTCAAGGTTTCGCTCGGGTTGGGTGAGATTGGCCGATACTTCATGGCCTCCTTGACAAAGTGAGCGTGGATTTTGAAAAAATCCACAAGTTCGGCAGCGCTGTCAATCTCCGCTTGGATTACTGACTTTGCCTGTCCAAGCATTGTTGCCGCATTCAGTTCCTGACGGTACTTTCCGGCCATGAGCGATGCTGCGCGACTCCAGATCTTGAATCGTTCCTCCATTGGAGTCTTGTCCCATTCGCGCTGCTTGCGTACTGCTACTGTGATGGCCTTTTGCAGCAGGGCCGGCGGCGCGTGGTAATACTTGGCAATCTTGGCTTTGTGGTTGTGCGGCTGCGGAAAATTAAGGGTTTAAAAATATTGTTTTATAATTTTTTTCAATTGGTCTTACCATCACTTGATACTTGACGGCCTCTGTTCGGATTTCTTCATCGCCAATGACAATTGGTATGTCCTCGCATGTTCCTGACATGTGCTCCAGGACCTTCTGCAGCTCTGCCCGCTCCGAGGAACCCTTGCGGTAGCTCAAGAGCTGCTCGTTCTCCAGCGGCAACTCCGGTAGCGAGGGCACTGGCACGATTGTACCCAGACATCGTGCCCCAACTCTGTTTGAATACAATCAGTTCGAATGAAAATATTTATTGAGAGATAAAGCTTATCGAGCGGTTACAAGGGTGACTTGTTCGAGTTTTAACCGGGGGAGGGAGAGGGGGGCGATTAGATAGTGCCAATGTGCGATCCTGACCTAGGTTTCACGATCAGGTCGATAAAACTGATAATTGTGTGTTTAGGGAAACAGTAAAATTGTTGTTGTTTTGAGGGTGTATTACAATGCTCCGCGGGTATTTAAAATGTTGAAAGTCGTTTTGTGGGTTATTTTTATGCTGAAGGTCATTGTGGAGAAATATAAATAATTTTTTTAGCCTTGGCTGATATTTTTTCGTCGCTTTGACATGAAATAATGCCATGGCAGTATCATCAGGTGGCTCTCGAATGTTCGTTTGACTCATTAATCAATCAGTTGACTTAACCTCTTTAAGCCCTTATGTTTCGATGTTTTTTAGAGTCTGAATTTTTATAAAATAATAATTAGTGGTCAATTTGTGAACTAAGTTCATTTTTTTAAGTAGTTTACATACGGAAATATGAGTATATTGGTTGAAAATAGCAATTTTTAACCAACTTATTTAAGACAAATTTTTTTTTGATTGATTAGTTGGATTAGTTGGATATCTTAGTACTTACTTTTGCGTAGTTGTGCACAATGCCTGTCGCACGAGACTCAACATTTCGAGTTATTTTATTACAATGTAAGAGAATTGTAATTTTAAGAAAAATGCGTACGTGTCACTGCAGACAATGAAAATCTGTAAATTCGGTCAATGCCACAATTTAAATTTTCCAAGTGATTATTTATAAATTTTTGGGAATGCTATAGGATCTAGCGAGGGTTTGTAAAGAGACACTATACACTGGACAATACTGTGCAGAACAAAAATGACAAAATAATTCGCTACATTGAATTGAAAAGGATAAAGCCTAACCGCGGCCGCCCCTCTCTTTTCGACGTTCGGTAGTGCTGCCGGCTGCGTGCTATTTTTTTCACGGGAGCCAAGGTTAAAACTCAAATGTTGACAGTCTAACTACTTTAATAATCAAAATTTATATTATTAACTTTTATTGATGCACTAATATGTACATAAACGTGGCAAAACTGGCCAGTTCTTGTGCAAATATTCCCGCGTATTCACTCATCAAACCCTGAGGAAAAAAAAAAAACGCTCTGTTGCAGTTAGAAAATTCCAAATATGTCGAAAACCGCGAACGTTACAAAATTTTTATTGAAACCTTTTTTTTTGGCAATTAAACGCACTATAAAAATATTTCAAGTGAAATTCCTCAAATTTTCATTGTTGTTGAGATATTCGCGGAAGAAATTTTAGCCTTTTGTTTTGTTTCGGACTGAAATAAAACTGTAAAACTGTGCACGATCACATTATTTTTAGTGTCTGTGTCAAAAATTATATGGACTACGAAATTTTGACTTAGAATCTTTTTTGTAGAGAATTTAAAGAGCTACAAAAATTATTGTATACTGAATTTCATCACCTCTTACCGTTATTGAGATATATTAAAAAAAAAAAAAAAAAAAAGAAAAGAACCCCCCCTTGTCAGAATGTTAAAAGAAAATTTAACTGCACATAAATTTAATTCATTTCCTCCTGTTGCATCTGCAATTCTCGAAGCAGCTGCGCTCGCTGCTGTTCGAGTTCGTCCTCAGAGAGTTCCTGGTGATGCTCACCATTGTCATGAATGGAAGTTTCGCTGTGGCCGGAAGGTCTACGGTGTTTTTCATCCTTTCTCTTTCTCTCGGGTGACTCCTCGGAGGAAGGCAACCTTGAATGCGATCTCGATGGACTCCTACCGCGTTTTTTTTTACTCTTCTTCCTCTTGGCTTTTTTCCCCTCGGACTCTGAGCTCTCGGATTTACTCTGAACACTAGGCGATCGCGATTTGTGCCGCTTCTTCTTGCCACCCTTGTCACTTGTCTCAGACTCGCTGTGTGACCTCGACCGTGACTTTCTCTTCGGCTTCTTTGCCTTTTTCTTTTTATTCCTAATGTGATGATGACTGCAGCTCTCCTCCAATTCATGTTGATAGTCTTTGAAAATTCTTATCCTCTCACTTTCTACGGTGATGGCCGTGAATTCTGGCAGCTCCTCGAGCTTCGGCCGCACATCTTCCCACGTAGTTTGATAATCAATCTCCAGTCCTTTCAGTACCGTTTTCAAACCAAGCTCCAACCGCTTAAACTTCCGGCTTTCCTCTTTTACGCGCTCCTTTTCTCTTGCCTGCGCCTTTTCCAGCAGAAAATTGTACGTCAGCTTTACATTACCAGCGTCGAGCGTGGCCGATTTTCGATCCTCGCAGACAACAGTCGCAAACTCCTCAAAGGTCGTATTAACTTGAACCTCAAAGCTCTTATCCTTTAAAATCTCTCGTATTATTTTCTTTTCATCGTGGAAACGTGATTTTAAATCCTCCACGTAGAATTTAAAAAGATCGAGAGGCGTGGAGCCAGGTTGACCAAGCATCGCTGAGAAACGGAGATCTGCACTGAGCATAGGATAGAGTTCAACCCACAGCGACATAGAGGTCAATTTTCCCTGATCGTGCAGCTCATCGAGTAGACTTATAAACCCGTCACGATTTTTTCTCTCCTGTCTCTTGCGCCGCTTCTTCTCTCGCTCTTTCTCCTCCTCCTCGTCCTTCTCTAACTGACGGATGTGGCTCTCAAAGACCTGGAGCGCATCCTCTTTGTCCATCTCGAGCAGGTCGGCGTCCTCGGCAAAGGCCGAGTGCTGCAACAGCAGTGCCTGTGCCTCAACCCACGTCGTGCGGTAAGTCACGTCTGTCATTGCATCGAGCACCTGACCCAAACGTTTAATGTTACGTTTCTTTAGTTGCTTCGCCTCCTCCTTCTCGCGTTTTGCCAGGTTGAAAATAACGTCTTGATAAATATCATGGCGGTCCGAGTCGTCAACTACACGCCACACATCGCTATTTCCAAACATTTCTTCGCATTTGTAATACTTGGTAGTGCTTGTCATACGCTCGTGCTCCAGCAAGAACTGTTCGAGATCCTCTTTGGCCTTTTTCAGTCGGAGGCGACCCTGCTCACGCTCCTCTTTCAACCGCTGTGTCTTGTAAGCATTAAAAGCCTGTTTGCGCTCGTTGAGCTTCTTCATTGATGGATATCGCGGATCGCTCGAGATTATTTTCACTGCTTGCTCCCACGTGGCGTTTGACGGGACTTCGCGCTCCTTCAGGAGCTCTTTAAACGCCTCGATGGCCTCTTTTTTATCGCGAAATTGCATTTTCGGCTCGGGTGTGCTTGTGCGACTGCCGTTGGCCGAATCCTTGGCCGAGTTACTGTCTTCGTCCGGCTTTGCCGGTGGCGTTGGGATGTTTATGGCTGCCAGGGTCGCGGCCATGGCCTGCTCAATTGCTGATTTGCCAGTGGATGGTGGTTCCGTAGGCGCTGGAGATACTTTTAAACTTGGCGTCGACGGAGTCGTTGGCACAAGAGCTGCCGCTTCTTCTGCGATAATTTTATTTTTTAGATCTTCCAGTTCTGGTGGAATTGTCCAACGCGACTCTTTTGTCGCCACGTTGTGATAATAAACTTTGCCGTTTTCGGACTTGTACTCCTTCCAAGGGCATTGGGACAGTAACAACTCACTCGCTGACTTGAGCTCGTCTGGTTTTTCCCACAATGATTGTTTCGTTGCCATATTGTAGTAGTATGTCCGACCATCTGGCGCTTTGTGCTCGGTCCATTCGTTTTTATTCGCTTCTCCGGGAACGGCGACTGTTTCAGAAATTGCGACAAGTGATGTTGGAGTCACTGGCGTAGACTCAGCCGCGGCTGGAACTAGAGGAGTGCTGATTTGTGGAGGCGCGGCTGGAAAATTTTGGAGTTGAATAGCAAGTTTAATTTCGTTGCAGCATAAAAACATGGTAATTTGCCGTACTTACCAATTACTCCGGCCTCTGGAGGGGCTGCGGCAGCGGAGGGAATGGGAAAGCCAAAACCGGGAGGTGGAATTGAAAACTGCGGTGGCATAATTCCAGGCGGAACTGGTGCCATGCCTGGTGGAGGTATAAAAGATGCTGACGGCATCATCGGGGACACAAAACCCGGTGGCGCCAGGGCTGGAGGTGCTGTTGGAAAACCGGAAACGGCCGGGGATGATACGCCGTCATTGGATGCCTGAAATATGTTCTGGTGTCAGTTTGGTATCGAGGTTATGTCGCGTCAACCGAAGAGCAGTTTAACATGCTGGTGGTTTACTAGTGATACGATTGGATTTGCTTACCATTTCGTAAATTTCCGGTACTATGTCAATGTTTAAAACATTGATGAGCTTATGTTTCTGTCAGTAAACGCAGAGAATACCGGGTAGCTCAACGAGTGATGATTTCGCGCTGATGTACAGGGACACAAATTTATGACAACAGATTGACTGGTATCTCGTGTCACGGGAGTAAACAATTTTTTTATATTCATCTAAATTTTAATTAGATTTGTTATAATATTTATATATAACTCAAACAGAAAAAATAAGTATTTAGTTATGTGAAATCAGTATTTTTGTAATAGAATACAAAAATAATACCTAATTTGTTTGAAAGCAACTACCATTTTTTTTCGTAGGCTAGCGCCACTTATTGTGAGCGATTCGTTCATAAAACGGCCGCTGGGGACGTGCTTGAAAACAATTTTGTATATACACATTACAGCTGAAAGATGTCGCATCAAGTGTACGAGAAAAAAAGTTTTTCAACAAATCCAATTCCAGCGAGTTGATATAATTTAAATTTCTGCTTCAAGTTGTAAAGAGACTTGCGGGGCAAATTACTCATGACATGTGTTGATGACTTATTATTGTTAGCTTTGCTACAAGCTATATATTACAATGCAAAATATATATTAACACATGTAAAATTTTGCATTCTGAAGTATCGTAGATTCCAGACAAAATATTTATATCTTAAAATACGCAAAAAATGGACTTTTTATACTTACAATTCAACAAAATTATTTTAGATGAAAACTTAAGTAAATGAATGTATAACCAAGTTGTTTTAGAGTACTTGCATATTTATATCAAGAGTATTTTATTATCGCATCTGCAATTTATCATAGCTCGAACGAACCCAATCGTCATTTGAGTGACAGGATCCTGACCAAAATGACCTAATACTGGTTTCGACAAATTGCTTTTTATTACGATTAGAATTTCTTGATAATTCGCCCCTCGAAACATAAAACGCAAAGTTGATAACGTTCGAAATTGAGTCGTCTCTAGATTTATGTTATATGATGTTATGTCGTCTGTTTTAAAATGTATTATTATATGCAAAATTCAGGTTGTGAATAAAATTAAGTAAACCTGATTTTCAGAGTAAAACAAAGATTACTTTATTCAAAGAAACGTTTAATCAAAAAATAATATTCGTGGAAATGTAATGTTTGTTTCTCATTTACTCTTAATCTATTCTTAGGCACATTCTAAGGAATCAAATATCAAATGGAAATAATCGAAAAGAAAAAAACTTAAAATTATGAGTTGACAACTGAAAATGAAGTTAAACAAGAGGATAACTAGCGCTAGAAGCAATTCCGCATTGATTTTTCTTATTACGTGCCATTTTGATGTAACCATTGTCTCCCCAACTTGTGCCCCAGCTGTTTTTCACAAGCCAGTAATCTCCTCCACGTGGATCGGTTCCATATCCAACTACCAAAACTCCGTGATCGAGATTATCGCTCGAGCATTGCGGCTCGTCGTAAACACCTGGCGAAAAATACAAGTTTTCACGTGTCAATCAAGAACTACTCGATTTTATACGGTTACTCACCTTCAGAATAAAACTGGAATGTTTCCTGTGAAGCGTCAATGGCCACAGAAAGGGGGCCAACATTGGCAACGGCAATTTTGAGTTTTTCCTCATCACCCTCGGGTATGTCAGTCAGTCCGACATCCTCGGCGCCTCTGTTGCGCGGCTTATAACGACAAGAATCATTGTGGGCTTCGTAAGGGTAAGATTTCTCAGTGTCGATGCCTCCATTGTCCTTGATGTATCGGAAAGCATTGTCCATAAGACCGCCATTGCAGCCATTATTACCGTACTTGGTCGAGCAGTCTATTAAATTTTGCTCGCTCAAAGACACGAGTACGCCTGTCTGTCGGAAATGCTGACCTTCCAGAGATCCAGTCTAAAATTACACGATAATATAAACCTTGATTTAGTTTGTCAATTGAGTTTTAGAAAGTTTAAACTAACCGTCGAAAATGCCCAACATGATCCGCAGTGTCCTTGATCTTTCACTGGAGTCACAGCTCCCTTTTCTCTCCAGTCAATGGATTCTGGAACTTGTGCGTTTGCTGGGGGAATGTAGACTGCATTTTGACGACGAGAACCTCTCAGATTTTTCGACAGATTTCGGTTGAATCCATTTAGAACGCCCACAACTTCATGATGATGCTGAAATTCGATCAGTTACACTATATCAATAGAAGTTTGTTGAATTGAATGGTTAAAACAATTAAAATTAAAAAAACATGTTACCATATCGCCGAATTTATTGGCATCAAGTTTGAAAGAGACCTCACCTCTGTGGTATTTCAAGTTATGTTCCATCATTTTAATTGTGTTTTGCATGAAAATCTCCTTTTTCATCTGATCTTCTGCCTCATTTTCATAAACTTTATTGTGCAATTTCTGTAACATGTCAATCGATGATAATTATCACAAGGCAACAAAGTATTTATATAAAATTATAATGAAAAAATCTACAAGTCCAGATGTGTCACTATACCTTGAAATATTGCCATTGTTGTTGAACGAATTCTTTCTCCGTCATGGCATTAGCAGCGGCAACAAATGCCAGTAGCAAGATCAAAAGACTCTTCATTATTACACCTTTACCTATTGTCAAGAAAAAAAAATTATGAATTTAATCCATAACATTCAAATAACATTTATTTTTTATCTAAAATCATAATATAAACATAAGTATTGGCCTTGCTTTTATAGACAATAGCAATGGACGCGCATATGCTCTCGTCATTCGTATCACAACAAAGGATTTAAATTCAATTCTGCAAGTAATCATTGACCATGTCACTGATAACGAGGGGGAAGGATATAATCTACGTTCTAACAAAGTTGGGAAATCTCAAATGCGAAAAACTACAAGACAAATAAGTTCATAGGTTGCTTTGATAAAATGACTACGCTTCAGTCTAGTATAGTTTGATAGGTTAGAAAATAGGTCATCAGACTTAAAAAACAAAAATTGAGTATCTGCATACATATTTTGCCATTAGAAAAAAACAACAAATTTAAAATTATAACAACATATTTGATAGTAAAAAAACATTTCTCTATCGACAAGACAAAGCCATAGAAAAGGATGACGCAATTCCGTGATTTTTCGCCTATCACTCGATCAAATGACACAGTAAACACGATTTTGAATCAAAATAATTAATAATAATAAGCAATCTAAAGATTCTATCACTTACCTATCACTCAAACCAGGAAAAATTTCAGTTAAATCAGGTACAAGCACGAGAATTTGTATGTACGTGGCTTCTATTCTGCGTCGTAATCTCAACTGGTACCGTCCGCCGAGGCGCGCTGATCGACAATGAGCCATGACACTCCATGAGTTTCAAACCATGTGACGAATTATTATTAATATTATTATTATCATGAGTCACAGTAAATATCCGCCTATTTTATGCCTCAGTTGTCCAGCTGCTTATCAACAATAACCGTTGATACGAGCACATATATAAATATGTATAGAGCGCGTGATGCGAAATTTGATATAACTAAACGATAAAAGTGTATCTAATTTCAACCACAACACTCCATCGACGCAGCGCGTTTCACCTTTCTGTCATAACATGATTGATCAAAATTTTTTAAGCCCTTTAAAATGAATTTATTAACAATCGATAATTATAAAAGCCATTTACAAAACTTTATAACGTTTATGGAAAGCTGTGTGAGCTCCCGACGATTGCAGCTTAATCAATTCTTCCTTAATCAGCCTCGAAACCTCAGCTTTGGCCTTGCTCACAGCCAACTCACTCGTAGACTCGATAGCTAGGTAGAGTTTCCTCTCGCCTTCAGGCGGATTCTTGCCCGTGCCGATGTAAGTGCCTCTGACAGTCAAGCCGGCCTCGGAGTACTCGGAAATCTGCGCAAGAGCCTCCTTGCTAGTAACTCGCCAACGCGCCTGCTGTGGGAAATCATTGATCTCCAGCTCTTCCTCGTACTTTCTGAATGTCTGCTCCCCGGCCTCACCGTCGCCCTCAATGAGGTCCTCCTCGCGCGGCTGGTAATTCAACTTGGTGTTCAACTTGGCTGCAAGTTGTTCGGCAACAGTTTTCGCCGTGATGAGGTTTGTGGGGCCGGCGCCTTTGAGAATAGCCTCGGCAGCCTGCTGCGTGGCACCCTTTGCCTCAGCCCCGAGGTTCTTGGCGATATTAATCTTGGACGCAAGGCGCCGAGCGAGTTCCAGCTTGTCTGTGGTGCTGCTGAGCGGTTGACCAGGCACACTAAGATTAGCAGCCGAGGGCCGGGCGATCTCACGGACAGTTCTCTTCGGCGCGAGCATGCTCTCGATCTGCTGGTCAATATCATTTTCAATATCCTCGTCATCCGAATCCTGGAGGCCGAGGGCAGCCTTTTGAAACTTTTTCTTCTCGTTAGCGAGCGCCGCCTCTGACTCATCGAATTTGAAGCCTTTGCCACTGAAACCGCCGCCCGTGTGGACTTTTTTGCCATCGGCGGCCTGACGCGCCTTGTAAGCTTCCCACAGCTGGCGCAATGGTTCGGGCACAGGAACGCCCGCGAGTTCGTGTGCGCGCAGAATATCGCCTGCGTAACGTTCTTGTTCGGGTGTAATAAAGGTATAGGCGTAACCTTTGTTTCCTGCGCGGCCCGTGCGGCCACAGCGATGCACATAATCCTCGTAGTGGTTGGGGCAGTCGTAATTAACTACAAGGACAAGTTGCTTAACGTCGAGGCCGCGCGCGGCCACGGATGTTGCCACGAGAATCTTTGTACGACCGGCCTTGAAGTCGAGAATCGTCGAATCGCGGTCACACTGGTCAATACCACCGTGCAGAGACATACAGGCATACGAGGCTTTCATCAAATCCTTTAGTAGTGTGTCAGCATTCTCCTGCTTGTCGACAAAAATAATCGCAGAACCCTTGTCCTGATAGTGGCCGAGAATTTCCAGCAGTTTGTAGAATTTTTGATCCTCCTCGAGCACAACCACGTGCTGCTCAACCTCCTTGCAAACTATGGATCGACCGCCAACCTGGACCTCGACTGGTCGCGTGAGAATGCGTCGCGCGAGAGCCTCCATTTGGCGCGGAAAAGTTGCCGAGAAGAGGACAGTCTGACGATCCGGACGGACGTTTTCCATGATGCGCATGACCTGCGGCTCGAAGCCCATATCAAACATGCGATCAGCCTCGTCGAGCACGACGTAGGTGACGCGGCGGAGGTTTGTCACACGGCCACTATTCGCTGCTAGCATGTCAATCATGCGTCCAGGCGTACATACGATGATTTCCGCGCCGCGTTTCAGCTCGGCAATTTGCTCCGAGATGCCGGTGCCACCGTAAACGCATACGTGATTTAGGCCCAGTGATTTTGTGAATTTTTTCGAGTCCTTACCAATCTGCATGCAAAGCTCACGGGTTGGAGTCATAATAAGAGCAATGGGGCCGTCGCCGTCGGCGAGAGGTGGCTGGTCGAGAATGTGACGGAACATGGGTAGAAGGAAGGCGAGGGTTTTACCACTGCCAGTTTTAGCGATGCCGATTAAATCGCGTCCAGACATAATTGCCGGGATGGCCTGACACTGAATGGACGTGGGCTTCTCATAACCGAGTTTTTTCAGCACTTCCAACTCTTTCTTCGTGACGCCGCATTGAGCCCAGGATTTCAGCGGCTTTGGACAACCCTTGCCCTTCACACGAATACCCTCAAGTTCCTCCTTGTACTGCTCGACTTCTTCGGGCGTCATGCGTGCAATTTCGGGTACCTCAACGTAAAAAGCCTTGCGGAAAGGTAGATAGTCCGTTGTGGCGTGATCCACCTTGGCGAGTTCACGCTTTTGCTTGTTTGCGATGCCTGCGGCAGTTTCGTGTAGGTTCTCACCTTCTTCCTCGCTTGAGTACTCGAGCCCATCCTGATTTTGTTCGATCAGCTCGCCCTTGTGCTTCTGTACTTGTTTCTTTGCTACCCCTGTGACAATCTGCACACCGCCACTGGCTGCCGCCGACGAGGCTGAGCCATTTGTAGCTGATTTTCCCTTCGTGTCTGTGTGTTTGTTGACTTTACGGACTTCTTCCTGCACCTCGGCCATGAATGCATCCAGCGGATCAACCTCGTCCTCCTTGTCGTCCTCGTTCTTCGACTTTGAGTCTCCTTCCGGGCTTTCAGCTGCTACTTCGGTTATTTCTAGAATTTCTTTCCCATCCTCGTCATCATCCTCCTTTTTTACTTTGACTTGCACTACCACTGGCACCTCCTCGTCACTGTCGTCTTCTAGAGACCACTTTTTCATCGGCAATTGCAAATTCGCGAGGATTGACGTTTTGCCGTCCTTCTTTGTGGCTTCGAGTTCCTTTTTCTTACGCTCGGCTCGCCATCGCTCAATTCGCTCGCGTCGTTTCTGCATTTCTAGTTCTAGGCGCTTCTGCTCCTCTTCCTTGTCGAGCTTCGTATGATCAAAAGGCAATTCCTCGGTCTCCGGCTTCTCTTTTTCCTTCTTTTCGCGCGATCGCGAGCGCTTGCGGTCTTTGTAGGAGCGCGACGACTTGGAGCTGCTCTCCGAACGTTTTTCTTTGCTGTCGCCACGTTTCCTGTCGCGATCCCGCTCTCTGTCTGAGCGATCTCTTCGCTCATTTCGGTCCCGCTCCCGTTCGCGAGACCGACTTCGTCGTTCTCGATGTCGGCTTGATTTACTGTCTTTTTCCCGGTCACGATCTCGGCTGCGAGATCTTCGTCGTTTTTTCTCAGGTGTTGCTGACCGGGATCTGGATCGCGTCCTTGACCTGCGTCTGTGATGTCGGTCTCTGAAAAATAATTTACGAATCTGATTAGTATTGGACATGGTGTTGATTTTCAGACGGATTTTTGGGCAAACGTGATTTTGACGTTCTACAACATAACCTCTCTTCGGGGGAAATGCTGTATTTTGTTCTTACTTGTCGTTTCCTCGGCCCATTTTTGCTTTTAAAATTTGTGTACAAGTTTTAAATATTAAATTGTAAATATTATTCACTGTTTGATAACCTTAGAACAATTTGACGAGATCCAAATCGTTTATTTATATTATTTTCTTAGGTAAGAGACGCTGGGATGTTTTTTGCTTTTTTGTCGTTGATGTCGTCGGCCTGTTGGTCGCTTAAGTCACTACTTTACCAATCTACGATCTTGTACCACCTATACCGCTGGTTGGTCATAACACGACGTTTCCATTGGCTATAAACAGAATAATCAAAATGCGCCAATGAAAAGCGTTTTACAATCGTAATGCGCTAACCTCAATATTTTATAACCCCATTCTGTGTGTACATCGAAAGACAGATAAATAATGGCAGAATTACTGTTAGATCCAAATATTCGAGGATGGGTGTTTCTACCAATAGTTGTTATTACCTTTCTCGTCGGAATAATTCGTCATTACGTGTCAATCCTATTGGCATCCCAAAAAAAGGTCGAGATTCATCAAGTCCAAGACAGGTAATGGAATCAATAAATTATTCTAATACATCAACTTGGAATCATTTTTTAATGTCAGTCAGGTGATGATACGATCTCGATTACTTCGGGAAAATGGACAGTACATTCCTAAGTCAGCATTTTTAGCCAGGAGGCATTTTTTCAATAATGAAGAGTCTGGCTACTTCAAGACCCAGAAACGTGCACCTGTATCGCAAAATCCCATGACAGATCCAAGTATGATGACTGACATGTTGAAAGGAAATGTGACAAATGTTTTACCCATGGTCCTTATCGGCGGTTGGATCAACTGGATGTTTTCTGGCTTTGTAACAAGTAAGTAAAAATATTCTATTGTGTTCAAAAGTATTAATTAAGTAATATATTTTACAGCAAAGGTCCCGTTCCCGCTCACCCTACGATTCAAGCCCATGCTTCAACGTGGAGTCGAACTAGTAACTCTAGATGCTGCCTGGGTCTCGTCAGCATCATGGTACTTTCTTAACGTTTTTGGTTTACGATCGATTTACACCCTTGTTTTGGGTGAAAACAACGCGGCAGATACTTCCCGACTCTTGCAAGACCAAGTTTCCGGTGCTGCCATGTCTATGCCTCCAGATCCGAAGGCTGCTTTCAAGTCTGAGTGGGAGGCTCTTGAAATTTGTGAACACAATTGGGCGCTAAATGGCGTGGACTTGGAACTTATCGGTCTACAGGGTAAAGGGGAGATTAATGAAAGTATTTATCACCAAAGTAAATCAAATTAATAATTCAATAAAATTTATTCGAGTATATATCAATATTTTACGCTACAATGAAATTATTTCAAGCTGTTTAATTTAGGATACAAGTCAGTGCGACGATGATTCTCACACGGCATATTTTTTCGAATTTTTTCTAAATATTTCAAATCAATTTCGGCAATAGCGATTCCAGTTTTCTCTTGACATTGTGCGACAAGTGTACCCCACGGATCCACGATCTAAAAATTCAAATAATACAATAATGCTTGAAATGGGATTTAAATTTAAATGCTCAACCATTGCATGACCCCAACTGGCACGTTTGGCATTGTGGGTTCCAGTTTGAGCTGCAGCAATTACATAGCATTGGGTTTCAATAGCTCGAGCTCGTAAAAGTAATTCCCAATGTGCTGCTCCAGTTTGGTAGGTAAATGCTGAAGGGTATGTTAAAATTTCAGCCCCTAAATTTCGCAGAGTCAGTGATAATTCAGGGAATCGCATGTCATAGCACTAATTCTCGTTAAGTAGAATAAAAAATTTTACTTTTGTCTTAGTAAACTTAATAATCTCTAAAGGATACAACACTTAGGCCCAATTTCCCAATTGGAGTCTTAACTGGCGATATAATTGCAGTCCCTGGAGTGACATAATCCGATTCCATCAATCGCACTCCTGTTTCTTTATTTTCCATGTCAAATAAATGCACTTTTTTGTACGAAGCTACAATCAAGCCTAGGTTATCAATTAAAATATGAGTATTTGATATTTTATCAGAATTTTCTTGTATTTTTTGATGCAATCCTCCAAGAGACAACCAAATATTGTGCTGCAATGCTAAAGCTTTGTATTTATTTACTGTTGGGCCATTTTCTGGCTCTGCAAATGCTACAATGTCTTTTTTATTGTCCGCTAGATAATCACACGCTTCAGGAAAAAATGCCATCTGTAAATACATAGAAAGTTGGTGCAAAATGTTGGAAGAATGTGAGATAACTTTTATATTTTTGAATTGTAGATGTATTACACAAGCTTTTCGATCTTTGGCTTCAACAACAAGCCGTTGGACGGTTTGGAAATTTTTTTCTTTGTCTCCGGTGGATGTCATTTGACATACTGCCACTAAGGGATTAGCCATAGTCGATGAAAATCGTTGATGTGACTGTCTTAAATGTCGCAAACTCATAAATTGCACGAGAGTACTTGCAAAAGTAATTTTAGTGACTGCTTACCTACATAACCTCAATGACAGCGACGTTATTACTAGTCGAGCTGTTGTTCCAATGCCAATCATTTTGTACATTCACTTGATAACACTGGTATGGTCAAACGAAAAGTCGATTATTGTCAATGCCATGCAACGGAAAAAAATATAAACATCGTCAGTGTTCGTGAATATAGCGAAAATATAACAACGACCATGAGTGATATCAGATATATTTCCGGCTTTACGATGCCGCGTTCGATAATAAAGCTTAGTTTTCTTTAAGATTTGTACAATATTATCTTTTGAACAAAATCACTTTTTGTTATAAAAATTTTATTTCTGTACTGAGACCATATAAATACATAATGAACAATAAAAACAATTCAATAATCTGCGGAATTGTTGGCCAAATAATCACGTCGACCGATACTTGAAGCTTGCTTATTTTGTATAGCTTCTAATTTCGGACACTCGGTAATTCTATGTCCAAGTCCACCGCAATAACTGCATCCACGTTCGTCACCCAAATTCAGGTACTTTTCATTGTCTGAACAAAGTTCCAGAAGGAAGGGTGGTACTTTTTGCTTTGCCTCCATCAGCAAATGTTTCAAGTCACGAAGAACCGATTCGTCATTGGATTTGTTGATAAAAGTTGTAGCCAAGCCTGTCCGTCCTGACCGGCCAGTTCTTCCAATACGATGCACATAATTCTCAACGTCGTCCGGCATATCGTAATTGATGACATGCTGAACATCAGCGAAATCCAATCCTTTGGATGCAACATCTGTGGCGACCAATACGTCCTTTCTACCAGCCCTGAAAGCCTCGACGGAGCGCGAACGTTCCTCTTGATCTTTGCCACCGTGAATTGCCACAGCCTCAACTGCTTTCAAGAGTAGATATTCGTGGATAGCATCGACATCTTGTTTCTTTTCGGCAAATATTAAAACAGGCGGTGTGGTCTTGGACAAACACTCGAGCAAATAAACGATTTTGGCCTCTTGTTTAACGTACTCTACCTCCTGAATGACATTCATTGAGGCTGCTCCAGCTCGTCCGACGTTGATTGTCACGGGTTTTACTAGAGCTGATCGAGCAAAGTTTTGAATTTTCTTTGGCATAGTTGCAGAATATAGGAGAGTCTGTCTCTGACCTCGAAAAAATGAAAAAATTGTCCTCACGTCCTCTTCAAAGCCCATATCAATCATTCTGTCAGCCTCATCCATGCACAGATATCTGCATGCATTCAATTTGACCATTTTCTTATCCAGCATGTCCATGAGTCGTCCTGGAGTAGCAACCATAATATGAACGCCTTTGTTGATTACATCGAGAGATTCCGACACAGGCACGCCTCCAATTGCGAGACAACTGCGGATTTCCGGGCAGCCTGATGATCGCAAACAGTTTGTGTAGTACTGAATAATATCAAATGTCTGCTTAGCCAATTCTCGAGAAGGGCAGATGATTAAACCGTATGGTCCTTCATTCCTTATGAAAGGCATTGCAACTTCTTGTTCCAAGCAGAACATAATGATGGGTAAAACAAAAACGAGTGTTTTGCCACTACCAGTAAATGCAATGCCAATCATGTCACGACCTGACAAAACCGTAGGAATACCCTGTACTTGGATCGGCGTAGGTTTGGTGATACCTTTGACTTCCAGGCCGTGTAAAATAGCGCGATGAAATTTCATCTCTCGAAAGCTCTTTAATGGAGGTGGAACGTCATCACCTTCGACGAGAATTCTCAATTTTCGACGCACTCGCTCATGTCGAGAGTGTCCAAGTGCTAAAATGGCTTTTGGCGGTCGCCAACTCGTCTCAATCGGTTCTTCGTACTGAATACCTTTAGCTAACTCTGCTACGCCCATCAGAGCTTTATTTTCTGCCACACTCTCAAGTATTTTTTCCTCTTCCTTGAGTTGACGCTCCAGGGCACTTTCTTTTTTGGCTTCAGCGAGCTTCTTCAATTCCGTATGTTGATCCAAGAGTGAGATATTCGATTTTCGACCCCATACCTGGCCATTATCCTCCTCTGTATCATCCTTCTCGTTGTCGCTACTGCTTTTGCCTCCAGTGATCACTGATTCATCTTTTAATTGACCCAGTCGTCCTAGTTTTACCAATTGCTGCTTTTTACGTTCTTTAATGGGAATGTAAGGAACGTAATCACTCTCAGAGTCAGAATCATTTTTTTCCTCGTATCGATTGCGTTTCTGTTACAAAAAAAAAAACATTTAAATTAATTCCCAGTTTTTTTCAATTTTCGAAGTTTAATATCGATCCGACCATTTTTAATAAATTGTTTAAAACTATAACCCTCTCGAATACACAGATGGTTATTATTAATAAAGAAAAAACTTACTCGTCGGGATGATTTTTCATTGTCATTATGTCTATTGTAATCCATGATTTTTATAGTGTTTTGATCAGTTGAATGTATGTTATAGGTTAAGGCATCGTCAACGCTGAGAGAGAGAGAGAGAGAGAGAGAGAGAAAGGGTGTATTTTCATGCACACATTCTCGACGCCGTCACTCGACGGCGTCAGGTCACTGATCTCGCGAACGTAAACGTAAAGTAGTAAAGCGAAATAAGAGAGATATCGAAAAATGTCACTCATTATAAATTATGTAAAATTAAATTTCCTACAAATTATGTTGGATAAAATTTTCTGTAGCTCTTCATCCATAGCCAGAAAATCAAAAAAACTGAATTTAAAAAATTGTTTTTTTTTTTTCATCATTATAAAGGCAAGTAATCACTCTAATTATCAATTATATATTGCTCTCCATCTGAATTGGGATAAACTTCGCGGTGTCCTGAGATTGGATTAGTTGGATAACGCGTCTGCATTTGTATTAATTTTCCCGGCTTTGTATTTGATTTTAAAATTGAATTCGCCGAGACCATCTCATAATTCGTGAATTTGGGTCATCCATATGGAATTAATCCTGACAAGAGGTCAATGATCTGTTACTAAAGTAAATTCCCTGCCATATAGGTAAGGTCTGAAGGTCTTGATTGCAAATATAATAGCTAGCATCTCTTTCTCCGTTGTCGAATAATTTTTCTCATGTTTATTTAATATTCTAGAGCCTGCCGAAATTATTGGGTCCTCGCCAATAATTTTCCCTTGTGATAGAATTGCTCCTAATGCGTATCCTGATGCATCTGTATATAGTGACTATAAAAGGCTTGGAAAAATCGGGAAATTGTAATATCGGAGCTTGGCATAATTTATCGCGTAAAGTATCAAAGGCTAATTGATGTTCTGAGTGTCATTCGAATTTTACGTTTTTACTGGTGAGTCCGGCTAACGGTTTGGCAATTTTTGCGAAGTCTTTTATGAATCTACGATAATAGGATATGCCATGCCGATGAATTCTCTGACTTGTTTTTGATTGGTAGGAGTTGCAAATTTTTTTATGGCTTCGATCTTTTTCGGATTTGGTTTAAGGCCCTCTGACGAGATAATGTGGTCCAGATATCGCACCTCGGTACGTAAAAATTCGCACTTTGGTGTCTGTAAAGTTAGACTTGCGTCTCTCAAACGCGCGTATCATCGAAAATAGATAAAAATAATCAAAACGATCCAGAACTTGACTAGCGAATGAGCAGATAATCTCTAACCTATACTCTAGAGATGGATTGTGACTGTTAAGAAGAGATCTCGAAAAAATTGCGGAACATTGGAAAATTTACAACGAAAAGATCTTTCATCGTGTCCTGTCATTGATATGACGGTATTTCAAGAGAAAGCTCTGGAATATTACGAGGAATGAAAGATTTTCAGTGCACCGAAGAAACAGGAGTATACGTATCTTGTCCTGAAATTTATTTTACCTTGTTGTTGCACTTTAAGAGCAGAAAAACCCACTAGTGATCGTGGGAAATAATCCGTTCAACTGTCAATGTAATTGGAAAATTCCATTGCCGTATTTTTTTATTTGTTCAAAAGTATACATAGACCATTAAGACACTACTACACATCATCATAGTATCAGTATATGACCGATAAGTCGACTCTGATACTCACATTCCCGCTCCGCCTAGCCAAAAAAAATTTCGTGGCAACTAACAGTCTTGGACATGACGCACGACGCATCATTGTATCGTGTCTGTGAACGCACCGGCGAGTTGCCGTAACTTGTGTAATACTCCACTCATATATAAGGTGTGTAGAAATTTTCACGTGGTTGATTTATAATATTTAACGTATATCAGTGTTAGAAAATTCATCAAGAACTAAAATCTTGTTTCTGCGCAAAAAATACTGCCCGATTTCTGCTGCCGTAAGTATATACTGATCGAGTATAAAATAATAAAAACACAATCATTTAACTAAATAACTCTCGGTAAAACCATGATCTATTCGATCCTTCATGCCCCTGAACCTTTACATACTGAGAACAAAGTCACTAATATTTTTTTTCTTTTGTGCAGAGGGCACAAAACTAACAGGAGAATGGATTTCTCACCGTATCTCCGAGGAATCCAGCAAGTTCCGGGCAAAACTCCTGGCGAGAAATTCAAGAGCCTCAATCAAACTGCCCGGAAAATTGCCAACGATGCATCCAGAGATGAAGGAGGCACTGCCGCCATAGAAATTCGCCCGACACCCACTCTTCCGGAGGTACTGATACCTCTGGTGCGTATCGAAGTCGCAAAAATCCTGAGGCAGCCGGAGGAAATTGTTGTGGCTCTGAAATCAGGTGATTCCTCGCTCGTCTCGAGGGCCCTCACGTGCAAATGGTTTTTCAACGGGAGTTTGAGAGACTTTACGAACGCTTCCTACTTTGTGTCACACATATTTCTACATTTATCGCTGAGGAACCGCGCAAAAGTGATCCGCTGTCTGGCAAAATATCTGAATCGCCAGGATCCAACGGTCGCCGAGGAATTCTACGAGGCCCTAAGCGAGAAATATGGAACTAAACAAGCAGAACCACTGCTACTGGCTTGCAGAGAAACATTCATCTGGTCTACAGTTGAAACACGTCGCCTGACACTCTCCATCTGGACCGTGCAACGCCTTCACCTCAGGTACCCTAACCTAATCGCCCATTACCTCAAATTTTTGACTACTGATGCAATCAATAATCAAAATTCAGTGCAAAATATCATGGAGAAATTGCGCAAGTTTTTGTCACGCGTTTTCAAATACTTTCCAGTCGATTTTATCGACATTTTGCTGGCACACAAGAGGAATTTTGACTTGAAATTAAATTCCAAGCTCACACTGTATTTTTTCCAGCAATCACAAGCACTCGAAGCACTGTTGGCACATCCG
>MVJL01006659.1:0-17375 GCA_002156465.1 Macrocentrus cingulum | reverse complement strand
AGGAGGGCAGTCTCTTTGCTGATTATATAAATACATTTTTAAAATTAAAACAAGAAGCGAGCGGGTGGCCATCAGAGTGTCAAAACGATGAAAATGTAAACGACAATATATTTCAGATTCCAAAGAAAAAGATGGTGTTCAGCTAGAGTACGATAAAATTGTATATAACGAAGGGTTGCGTTCTGTTGCTAAAATATGTGTAAATTGGGTGCTTTCCATCTAGAAAGCACCGTGTTTCACAGTGTCGACACGCTCAGACACTGTGCCCCAATCTTGTTGGAACGCTGTAGTTCTCAACTGTATATGGGTTGTTGATGAATTACGAAAAGCAATCGAATTAGGGTATACAATCCCGGAGATATATGAGATATGGCAATACGAAATCACAGACTATAACAAAATGACACAGGAGGGCAGTCTCTTTGCTGATTATATAAATACATTTTTAAAATTAAAACAAGAAGCGAGCGGGTGGCCATCAGAGTGTCAAAACGATGAAAATGTAAACGACAATATATTTCAGATTCCAAAGAAAAAGTACATTTTTAAAATTAAAACAAGAAGCGAGCGGGTGGCCATCAGAGTGTCAAAACGATGAAAATGTAAACGACAATATATTTCAGATTCCAAAGAAAAAGATGGTGTTCAGCTAGAGTATCAAGAAGCGAGCGGGTGGCCATCAGAGTGTCAAAACGATGAAAATGTAAACGACAATATATTTCAGATTCCAAAGAAAAAGATGGTGTTCAGCTAGAGTACGATAAAATTGCATATAACGAAGGGTTGCGTTCTGTTGCTAAAATATGTTTAAATTGGGTGCTTTCCATCTAGAAAGCACCGTGTTTCACAGTGTCGACACGCTCAGACACTGTGCCCCAATCTTGTTGGAACGCTGTAGTTCTCAACCTTAAATTGGGTGCTTTCCATCTAGAAAGCACCGTGTTTCACAGTGTCGACACGCTCAGACACTGTGCCCCAATCTTGTTGGAACGCTGTAGTTCTCAACCGAGCCTCGAGATAGCGCTTTCATCTAGCTTTAGTTACTAAAATATTTCCCAGTGAATTAATCAAAACAACTCAATAAACCTTTTCTTACCTAATAATTTTTTTACGTCATCTCATATGAATAAGAAGTTCAGTGTAATAAACTTAATACGTTAAATAGCTTCCGATTGTGTGTGAAATAACTTTTTCCTCGGAAAAGTGTATTTACCTATCTATTTACTCAACACATATTACACATAACCTACAGAACTCAATATTTTTATATATATCCAGCAGTGAAAATGAGTTTGGATCAAATAATTGACGAATTAATAATGCCAGTTAGTTCAACAAGTACATCATCATCAGAATCTACTTCAAGTGAAAATTCACTTAGTAATAGTGATGCCTTAATTGAAAGTTTCTCATCAACGTCAGATGATGATGATGATGATGATGTATCATCAGAATCTACTTCAAGTGAAAATTCACTTAGTAATAGTGATGCCTTAATTGAAAGTTTCTCATCAACGTCAGATGATGATGATGATGATGATGCAGATGGTGTGGATTTATTCTTTCCACTAATCGCTTACTTAATGAGAGGTCAAAAAAGGCTTCGTGTTCTGCATTACTTGGACACAGTTGACCGTTTATCAGACATGGAATTCAAGGAACATTTTCGATTTTCATCAGAATCTACTTCAAGTGAAAATTCACTTAGTAATAGTGATGCCTTAATTGAAAGTTTCTCATCAACGTCAGATGATGATGATGATGATGATGATGCAGATGGTGTGGATTTATTCTTTCCACTAATGGCTTACTTAATGAGAGGTCAAAAAAGGCTTCGTGTTCTGCATTATGATGATGATGATGATGATGATGCAGATGGTGTGGATTTATTCTTTCCACTAATGGCTTACTTAATGAGAGGTCAAAAAAGGCTTCGTGTTCTGCATTACTTGGACACAGTTGACCGTTTATCAGACATGGAATTCAAGGAACATTTTCGATTTGCTTACTTAATGAGAGGTCAAAAAAGGCTTCGTGTTCTGCATTACTTGGACACAGTTGACCGTTTATCAGACATGGAATTCAAGGAACATTTTCGATTATCAAGGGATACTGCCACCTTCTTAATTGGTGCGTTATAACTTTTTAAAATATATAAACAATTATTATCTATTAACTATTTGACAAATCATATTGTAATCGATAAATGAGTGATATTTGTTTACAGATGAATTGGATGCATCCGGATTTATTCCTGTCCACAATTTTGGAAGACCGCCTATCTCGGCTAAGTTGAGTTTCATGTTGTTTTTGTGGTTCATTTCGAACACAGAACCGTTACGCACATTATCGGACCGATTTGATGTGTCAATATCATCAGTTTTTCGGGTATTAAGACGTGTACTTGATTGGTTGATGACAAAAAAAGATACTACGATTACATGGCCTCAAGGACCTGACGTTCTGAGAGTGAAAATGGGTTTTCGATAAAAACAAGGCATTTCCAACATAATCGGAGCCATTGATTGTACACATATTAGAATAGTACGGCCTGCAGTATATGCCAGAGACTATTGTAATCGTAAAAAATATCACTCAATCAATTTACAAGCAGTTTGCGATGCTGATATGAAATTTACTAATATTTATTGCGGAGAACCTGGTTCTCTACACGATGCCCGCGTATTTCGAAGGTCTCCTCTATTTCACTCTGGATCTGAAGATACGCATGCCTTATTTCCCTATGATACTTTTATAATTGGTGACTCAGCATATCCGTCACATTTATCGTGGTTAGTATCTCCTTTTCGAGATAATGGATTTTTAACTAATCAACAGAAAGAATTTAATTACATGCTTTCATCAACCCGAATGGCGATTGAAAAAGCATTTGGGCAATTAAAAGGACGTTTTCGTCGATTAAAATTTTTTACTGAATATCGTCAAATTGGATTTATCACGAAAACTATTGTCGCAGCATGTATATTGCATAATCTGTGTATAGAAAGACACGATTTGTATGATTTGGATGAATATATTGATGGGAATTTAGAAGATAATGATGTAAATGTCAATATTGTAGAACCTAACAATCAAATTGTTGGCATCAATCGCAGATTACTCGTATTTAATGAATTATTTCCACGTCAGGAATAAAAAAAATCTGTCAAACCTATGTAAAACCTATTTTATATCATGTAATGAAAGGTTTGATCAATTTGTATATATTACAATCAAATTGAAAGTGACTAATAAAGGTCAATTATAAGATTTTTTAATAATAAATGAGATTCGATGTGAGCTAAACATAACTTAGTAAATAATTTGTATTTTGAATTAGTTGGAATGAAACTTAGGAACGCATCAATTTTATTTTTTAAAAAATATGTTGCGTAATGCTGGTAAAAATAAACTTTATTACGGACATAAGTAGAGCGAAGACTTTAAGAAAATTATCATTTATTAACGATATTGTAAAATATAATTTTCTTTTTCTTTCTTTTGTACTAATACCAGTATGTTTGATGCATGCAACTTTAATCTATATACTATTTCTATACTTTTAGGAAATTTAACTGTTATCAAAGTAATATAAAAATAGGAACTCATTACTTAGAAGCATTAGACATTATGAATTAATATTAGCGTGGTATATCAGTCAATCAGAGTCAGATGAGTCATCTTGTGATTTCTTTTTTGCTAATTTGGCCAAGATTTTCAGTTTAAGACGTTCTACTTCCATTTTCTCCTTGAATCGGGTAGCTCGTTCTTTTTCCTTATTCGCTGCGATTTCTTTTTTTACCAATAATCCTTTTTCCTTCATTTCTAATCTTTTTTTTTGAATTTTCACCATGTCCTTTTTACTCTCTTCGCGACCAATATAATACTTTTTCTTCTCGTCTAAGAGATTTTTTCGATCGGCTAAGTGTTCTAGCCATTGTTGTTCTAATTCTCGTTTTGACGCAGCTATGTTTGAAGAGGTTCCATGCTGCGGCCGACTACGTTTAACCATTGGTGAACCATTTTGTTCTAGCCATTGTTGTTCTAATTCTCGTTTTGACGCAGCTATGTTTGAAGAGGTTCCATGCTGCGGCCGACTACGTTTAACCATTGGTGAACCATTTGTTTTTGAATTGTCATCTCCTGAAGAGTGCGCGCATTTGTCTGTGATGGACTTTGATGAGGGCAAAGATTTTCCTGCTGGAGGACCCAGGACACCACCGGAACTCGTAGATGGGAGTGAGGATGAGATGGTACTGTTCTAGCCATTGTTGTTCTAATTCTCGTTTTGACGCAGCTATGTTTGAAGAGGTTCCATGCTGCGGCCGACTACGTTTAACCATTGGTGAACCATTTTTTGAATTGTCATCTCCTGAAGAGTGCGCGCGTTTGTCTGTGATGGACTTTGATGAGGGCAAAGATTTTCCTGCTGGAGGACCCAGGACACCACCGGAACTCGTAGATGGGAGTGAGGATGAGATGGTACTTTTTGTCTGTGATGGACTTTGATGAGGGCAAAGATTTTCCTGCTGGAGGACCCAGGACACCACCGGAACTCGTAGATGGGAGTGAGGATGAGATGGTACTAGCAGTGGTGGCTTCTTGTCTCGCGCCAAGAAACTCATCCATCGCCTCGAAATACATGAATGTCATAGCACCTCTTCCAGATTTATTATTATTGTCGACACATTGTCGGTATCTACTCATCAACGAATTAATTTTCCAGCGGACTTGATCTGGTTTTACCTAGATTGTGGAATAGTTAGAGTCAAAATCAGTTAGCATAAGTAGCTGTTAATCATTAATTAAACATTTGCAAAATTGCAAACCTTTATATTGAACGCCGCTTGTAAATCAGATGAAATAGCTGTCCAAATGTGTGTTTTTTTCTTAGGATGATCAAGCATATCCATTTTAGATTCGTAAATGCTTAGTAGCGCTTTAGTCGCATTTTGAGTCCATTCAGCTTCTGAAATTGACAAATTATAATCATTGTTAATACTTTATCCAGAAATATGATAGGTAGAATTTGATAATTTACTTGTTTTTTCGGAGGTTGGGGAATTTTCTGAAATTGACAAATTATAATCATTGTTAATACTTTATCCAGAAATATGATAGGTAGAATTTGATAATTTACTTGTTTTTTCGGAGGTTGGGGAATTTTCTTCATCATTTTTTAATAACTGCGATACATTCTGTGACGATGCACTTGTATTTGGTATCCCATGACTAATGTGCGAATTTCGATCATTAATAATCGCTAAAAACAAATAAAATACGTAATTGAGAATTATAATTCGTAAGTAAACTTACATAGGTATTTTGTATTTTATGGGCGACAACATGTGATATACATATAATAGAGGGAGGTTATCTCAAGAAGGTTGATTTAAATTGTTTCCAAAAAATACTTGTTTAGTGGTGGATAGAAGATAATACACTCACGAATATTTCGATTTTGCGATTCCAAAGACTCGTCTATTCCGTACAACGCACCGTCATCGCGACTGTAAACCATTTTTCCAATAAAACAATCATGGTGTTGAATTTCATTATCAAATGAATGAATTATTTCGCTGCAATGCTCGCAATAAAACATGTTTTTTGAATTTCTGAATCTACTATACGACTATCTTCCACGATAAATACTGCAAAGCAACTAGAAATTGAAAATTTATTTTAATACACGAGAGCAGCAGTAAAATTGCACAACAGGTCCAGGTGTAGGCGTTTTGTTTTACGTAATAACCTAGTAATAAAGCTTAGCGCGGCGCGATTTTCTCTAAAGTTGGTAGACGTGAGATCCCTAGAAATTGGTAGCAATGACGTGCAAACTCAGCACGACTATCCTCTCGAGTGTAGTCGCAGCGTGTGACACTGTGTCGTTGATGGAATCGTGAGATCCCTAGAAATTGGTAGCAATGACGTGCAAACTCAGCACGACTATCCTCTCGAGTGTAGTCGCAGCGTGTGACACTGTGTCGTTGATGGAACACTCTGTGTTCGACACTGTGTGACACAGTGCCGCTCTGTGTCATAGTTGGAAAGCACTAGGTCCAGGTGTAGGCGTTTTGTTTTACGTAATAACCTAGTAATAAAGCTTAGCGCGGCGCGATTTTCTCTAAAGTTGGTAGACGTGAGATCCCTACAAATTGGTAGCAATGACGTGCAAACTCAGCACGACTATCCTCTCGAGTGTAGTCGCAGCGTGTGACACTGTGTCGTTGATGGAAGACTCTGTGTTCGACACTGTGTGACACAGTGCCGCTCTGTGTCATAGTTGGAAAGCACCCATTCACTTTGGGGAAAATTCGGCGAACGTGAGAATTTATACTCTGTGTTCGACACTGTGTGACACAGTGCCGCTCTGTGTCATAGTTGGAAAGCACCCATTCACTTTGGGGAAAATTCGGCGAACGTGAGAATTTACCAGAATTTACCACAAAAAGAAATCGTCACAACCAGACAACGTCTCATGGAGCTGCTAACTATTCACTTTGGGGAAAATTCGGCGAACGTGAGAATTTACCAGAATTTACCACAAAAAGAAATCGTCACAACCAGACAACGTCTCATGGAGCTGCTAACCAGTTCTGAATCAGATGTTGTTGGATTTTTATCTGTTAACGACTCCACCACGTATGTAAATTATGTTAAAAATCAGACAACGTCTCATGGAGCTGCTAACCAGTTCTGAATCAGATGTTGTTGGATTTTTATCTGTTAACGACTCCACCACGTATGTAAATTATGTTAAAAACGATAATGCACTTGAACCAACGGTAACATCAAATGTGGTTGTCGCTGCTTATGTCACAGAACAAGCGCGTTTTAAACTATATAGTTATTTTATGTTAAAAACGATAATGCACTTGAACCAACGGTAACATCAAATGTGGTTGTCGCTGCTTATGTCACAGAACAAGCGCGTTTTAAACTATATAGTTATTTAGAACCGTAAGGAAAGAGGTCTCTTTACTGTGATACCGATTCGGTAATTTTTGAATCGTCGACCGAGATCGTCGAGTATAAACCACTTGTGGTGATTTTCTTGGTGATCTGACAGACGAGATGGATACGAACAAACAATTACTAACCCATATAAAACTAGCACATCCACAAATAAAGATATACCGCTGTGCAGAGGAAAATTGTAACCGATCCTATGATGTATATTATAGTTTTTGGAAACATAGATTGCAAAAACATGCATCACCACCATTAGTTGATACAAGTTACATGAAAAATATTGATCATCATAATCTAAATGAAGACTGTTTGCCAAATACTTCTGTCTGTAGTCGAGGAAAAGTATTTAATTTGTTATACAAGTTACATGAAAAATATTGATCATCATAATCTAAATGAAGACTGTTTGCCAAATACTTCTGTCTGTAGTCGAGGAAAAGTATTTAATTTGTTGGATAAGTCATTGCATGGAGAGAACTCGAGTATTCATGAACCATATGATAGTGTTCCAATTTCTACGACATTCGAAAACTCGCAAAATGATGATGAATTGGATAAGTCATTGCATGGAGAGAACTCGAGTATTCATGAACCATATGATAGTGTTCCAATTTCTACGACATTCGAAAACTCGCAAAATGATGATGCATCATCTGAAGAATGTTCGGATGGCGAATTTCTCCAAAGTTTCAATGAACAGTTGAATGAGCCACGCAATACTGATTGTCATGAGAATGCTTTTGCAACCTTTAAGAGTTCTTTAACTTTCATTATTTCATTGATGATTGCCAAATGGTACAGTATTCCGGATCTACCAAGAATAAGAATTCAAATGATAATAAACGACTTTTAAGAGTTCTTTAACTTTCATTATTTCATTGATGATTGCCAAATGGTACAGTATTCCGGATCTACCAAGAATAAGAATTCAAATGATAATAAACGACTTCAAAGATTTTCTGTCATGCACATGTATAAAATTGTTACGCGAAAAAGTATTGCATCGTTTACATACTCTTGGTGAACATCCGAACGTTATAAACTAGATTGAAGACATGTTTAATGCATCGCAAAATCCGGTCAAAGACCTCGACTCGGAATCTAAGCGATTAAATTCCTTTATTAAACAAGGAACTTTTATTCCACCCATCCAGCATATAATTGAGTATGAAGAACAATGCGAAGACAAAAAAAATCGAGTCATTATGTCCAATGTCCCTATTACAGTCCAGTACATTCCTATACGCGAGGTGCTGAAAAAAATTTTGACTCTTCCAAACATGTTTGAGAAAATTCTACAGTACGTTCTATTTTTACACAATAGTCCAGGAACTTTGTTTAATATCATTCAGGAGGATTTATGGCAGAAGAAAATGAAAGAATTCGGTGAAAAGTTAGTTTTACCATTAATAATGTTCATTGATGAGTACGAAACTTACAATCCCCTTGGGAACCACCGAGGTAAAAAAAAATAAAGAATTCGGTGAAAAGTTAGTTTTACCATTAATAATGTTCATTGATGAGTACGAAACTTACAATCCCCTTGGGAACCACCGAGGTAAAAAAAAAATGAATGCAATCTATTTAAAAATAGCTTGTCTTCCGCCGATTTTTCAATCCAAATTCGAAAATATTTTCCTACTATAGGTAAAAAAAAAATGAATGCAATCTATTTAAAAATAGCTTGTCTTCCGCCGATTTTTCAATCCAAATTCGAAAATATTTTCCTACTAAGATAGATCAATTCGTTAGATAAACGCAATCTAAAAGCTTTTAAGCCTTTGATCGACCAATTGAATGACTTACAAAATACAGGTGCAACGATAAATTAAAGAATTCGGTGAAAAGTTAGTTTTACCATTAATAATGTTCATTGATGAGTACGAAACTTACAATCCCCTTGGGAACCACCGAGGTAAAAAAAAATGAATGCAATCTATTTAAAAATAGCTAGTCTTCCGCCGATTTTTCAATCCAAATTCGAAAATATTTTCCTACTAGGATAGATCAATTCGTTAGATAAACGCAATCTAAAAGCTTTTAAGCCTTTGATCGACCAATTGAATGACTTACAAAATACAGGTGCAACGATAAATATAATGATAGATCAATTCGTTAGATAAACGCAATCTAAAAGCTTTTAAGCCTTTGATCGACCAATTGAATGACTTACAAAATACAGGTGCAACGATAAATATAAATAATGCATGTCAACAAGCATATATCAAATTAATTTCTATTGTTGGAGACAACTTGGGTTTACATCAAATTTTTTGTTTAGTGGAGTTTTTCACATCAACATTTTTCTGTCGTTTTTGCTTAGTTGAGCATGAAAATATTAATTCAGTAACTCATGAGAGTCAATGTACACTTAGAAATAAAGAACATTATGTAAGGCATCTTCAAATGGATAATGCAAAATTAACTGGTGTAAAAGGTGAATCACTTATGCATAAAATCGATGATTTTCATTTTCTTAATAACTTAGTCGTTGACGTAATGCATGACTTATTTCAAGGGATTAGTAAAAATGACGTTGCAAAGTTTCTTTATTATTTTATTAAAGTGAAAAAATGTTTTTCACTGGAAGAATTCAATGATTTACTTCATGGCTTTCATTATCATCATACTGATAAATAAAATCATCCTACCGAACTGACAGAAGCCAATTTGAATAAAAAATTCTGGATAATTTCGCATCGGAAATGCTCTCGCTGATTAGGAATTTGCCAATGATTATTGGGCACCTTGGACCTTCGGACTGTATAGTATGGGACCTCTTGATATTACTGCAGAGTATTGTTTTCTGCGTAACCGAGAAATATTGTTTACGATATTGCCATGACATTTTTGATGATTTAATTACTGATCATCTGATACTCCTTCAAAATCAATTTCCACTATGTTTCAAACCAAAACACCATTTCTTAGTCCACTATCCTAGAGTCATGAAACTTGTCTGACCTCTTTGGCTTATCGTGTGTATGAATTTTGAACGAAAACATGTTATCAAAATTTACTGCTCATGTCTCGATTAATCGTAAAAATATTAATTATACTTTGGCCTTAAAAAATCAATTAATATTGAATTATTATTTTTTGCAACCCCCAACTAATCTAGAATTCACAACCGGTCCGATAATAACGTTAAATTTACAAAAAATTGAAAATAAATCGCTGCAAAATTTTTTGTTGAGTTTAAAAATGGAAATGAAAGCCTTATGGCTTTCATTTCCATAAAGTGGTTGGCATTTGATGGTCAAAAACTTATGCCTGGTATGGTACTAATGATACTGAGAAATAATAAGCCAGCATTTTACTTCATTCACTACTTACTTACAGGCGATAAGCAAATACGTCCTGTAGTACAGGAATTATTTTCCGTATTGGACAATCATGTTCAAGCTTATAAAATCTTTGAGGATCACGAGGGGGATTTTAAATGTATATCCTGGTCAAAGATTCGCCAGGCACGAATTACATACAAGACTCGCTTAGGAGACGGAAAAAATTACATTGCAAAAAGATGGTTCTAACGCTCATTATAGTAATTTATTCGATAAGATTTTCTTACACACGATGGTCTTCGGCAAGTTGAGACGGAAAAAATTACATTGCAAAAAGATGGTTCTAACGCTCATTATAGTAATTTATTCGATAAGATTTTCTTACACACGATGGTCTTCGGCAAGTAATAATTTTTAGTCTTAGCCTTAATTTGTTCTAGAAATGTTTATTTTCCATTCTTATTGTTATTTACGTTTAGAAAATAAATATTACTGATTATTTGTAAGTGTCGAACGCGATAATATAGTATGGTATAATTGTCGATATAAATATTGAAAAAGTGAAATGTATAGCGAGTATGTCATTGACAATAATCTAATAAAATTCCAAAATGGAAAGAATTTACGGAAAAAATTACATTGCAAAAAGATGGTTCTAACGCTCATTATAGTAATTTATTCGATAAGATTTTCTTACACACGATGGTCTTCGGCAAGTGATAATTTTTAGTCTTAGCCTTAATTTGTTCTAGAAATGTTTATTTTCCATTCTTATTGTTATTTACGTTTAGAAAATAAATATTACTGCTTATTTGTAAGTTATTTATTCGATAAGATTTTCTTACACACGATGGTCTTCGGCAAGTAATAATTTTTAGTCTTAGCCTTAATTTGTTCTAGAAATGTTTATTTTCCATTTTTATTGTTATTTACGTTTAGAAAATAAATATTACTGCTTATTTGTAAGTGTCGAACGCGATAATATAGTATGGTATAATTGTCGATATGAATATTTTTATTGTTATTTACGTTTAGAAAATAAATATTACTGCTTATTTGTAAGTGTCGAACGCGATAATATAGTATGGTATAATTGTCGATATGAATATTGAAAAAGTGAAATGTATAGCGAGTATGTCATTGACAATAATCTAATAAAATTCCAAAATGGAAAGAATTTAAAAGAAGTTTATATATTAATTTATAAAAATATATATTATGTGCAAGTGATATAGCGGAAAAATGTATATATACAGCAGCAAGTATAAAAATTGTACGATGGCAACTTTTATTTAAAGAGTTTTCTGAATTCTACAAAAATATTCTATGTGAAAAAGTATTCACGGTGATATTTTTTTGGATTTCGTAGAAATGCTTAAAAAAAATTCTACAAAAATATTCTATGTGAAAAAGTATTCACGGTGATATTTTTTTGGATTTCGTAGAAATGCTTAAAAAAAAATCTCAGCGTATAGATTTTATGCTATGTGTGCTATCTATGTATTTCTCTGCTACTATATTTTTTGCCCGACGTTAGGAAAAATTACAATATGCCTAGTAACTTGTAAAAAATGGAGTTCTACTATATTTTTTGCCCGACGTTAGGAAAAATTACAATATGCCTAGTAACTTGTAAAAAATGGAGTTGCGTCCCGTCCTATCGACTTGAGCACAAAAATTACAAAGTGCCTAATAACTTGGCAGTATTCTCTATTGTATATCATCGTTCATTAAATAGTGATTGATCCTTTTGCTTTGCAACTTTTTATCATACAGCTTTTTAACTACGCGAAATTACTATAGTGATATTTGAATATGATTAAATTTGATTGATCCTTTTGCTTTGCAACTTTTTATCATACAGCTTTTTAACTACGCGAAATTACTATAGTGATATTTGAATATGATTAAATTAACTTTTTGACTTCGATTTTAGTACTGAGTTTAATATTGTCGATTGGGTTTTCCGTTTCTATGTAAATTTTGTAATTCCTTTTCAAGTTTTTAACGGAAAATCTTTATTTTCATTAAATAGTGATTGATCCTTTTGCTTTGCAACTTTTTATCATACAGCTTTTTAACTACGCGAAATTACTATAGTGATATTTGAATATGATTAAATTAACTTTTTGACTCCGATTTTAGTACTGAGTTTAATATTGTCGATTGGGTTTTCCGTTTCTATGTAAATTTTGTAATTCCTTTTCAAGTTTTTAACGGAAAATCTTTATTTTAAACGGCCCGTTTTTTCTAATATTGTCGATTGGGTTTTCCGTTTCTATGTAAATTTTGTAATTCCTTTTCAAGTTTTTAACGGAAAATCTTTATTTTAAACGGCCCGTTTTTTCCGTGTATTTGGTGATTATTATTCAATTTTAACGAGCAAATGACACTGAGGATGTACTTATAATATCTTTAATAATGCTACATTACTATTGAACCATTTTGCGTCGAATCATAAGACGACATGAATTTAAATCCTGAGTCGAAATGCTTTATTTCTGATGAATATGGCTTCATTTTCCCTTTTCTCACGAATTTTTTGACAATGCAACTTGAAATTGCAACTTTGTGTTGTTCAATTTTTTTTCAATGTCAAAACTTATAACACAACCTGAAAAATATTACAAAAATGTATGTACACAATAAAATTTCTAATTAAAATTGATTTAATAATTCGCACGGTTATACCGATAGACTAGGTGGGATATGGCACGGAGGTCACGGCAGCGATCAAATAAGCGCTCGAAAAAACGACATCACCGTCGTCGACCTAATGGCTTTACACTCTACTACCTGGAACTGCTGAGGACCGGGCCAAAGTGTGCAGTCACGAGAGTGGCTCAATTAAAAGAATGTAACTGGCGGATAATGTCAAGGAAACAAAAATGCAAGTATTTAAGAAAATCAAGAGTCTGAATATGCTTATAATTTCTGTATAAAGTAATTGTTCGGTTTAATTAATTTCGTTTTATTTACTATTTCATTCGCACAAAAATTGTAAAAATTGTTTTTTGTGAACATGTTCCACACTGGCAGTCGCTAAAATGTCCTTTATCCTTTAAATATTGGTCGTCGTATATGCGTCGTATATGAGCCTGAGTCCACTGTCGGGTGGAACTGTATCTGACCGATGTCGTCCATCATTGTCCTTTATCCTTTAAATATTGGTCGTCGTATATGCGTCGTATATGAGCCTGAGTCCACTGTCGGGTGGAACTGTATCTGACCGATGTCGTCCATCATTCCATACAATAATGCATGTAACATAATCAGAGTACAAGAGCAATTCGTCTCTTATTTTAGTCAAACAGAGGCCCTCGGGTACAATTATTGCTCACAGCAGGAGAATTAGGCCTATAGGTTTTTATAATCAGAGTACAAGAGCAATTCGTCTCTTATTTTAGTCAAACAGAGGCCCTCGGGTACAATTATTGCTCACAGCAGGAGAATTAGGCCTATAGGTTTTTTTTTTGTATTCTAAATCGAATGGTGTAGGTCTCCCAAGTGAGAAATTATGGCAACATTTTTTTTTTTTTTGTATTCTAAATCGAATGGTGTAGGTCTCCCAAGTGAGAAATTATGGCAACATTTTCAAAATCCGCTTTTTTGTCAAAAACTCGAAGCACTTCGTCGTAAAATCATTTCCTGATTTAATATGATTTTTTATTCCCTCGGAGTGGTGGGAGACCGACCGCCGCCCAAGGGGAAGTTTCATCTCGCTCATACTCACACAAAACTCTATTGATTTAATATGATTTTTTATTCCCTCGGAGTGGTGGGAGACCGACCGCCGCCCAAGGGGAAGTTTCATCTCGCTCATACTCACACAAAACTCTATTCGAAGTAGCGTCGGGAGAGCGGAGTGCCTTAGCTGTAGCGGTATCGTAGAGAGAGCGCTATCCCCTACCGCTTGCGACGAGATCTAGTTTTACAAAAATCAGAAGCAGAAATTGTACCCGAGAGCCCCTGTTTGACTGGACTATCTGGAAAAAGAGGAAGAATCTAAGCAACGAGGAGAGTGTAAACAGTAAAATGTCGTCTATCCTATTGTACCCGAGAGCCCCTGTTTGACTGGACTATCTGGAAAAAGAGGAAGAATCTAAGCAACGAGGAGAGTGTAAACAGTAAAATGTCGTCTATCCTACCGGACGAAGATGTTGCAGTGGGTCAAGTTCGCAAGAAAACCGAAAAATTCAAAATCCGAGCTAAGTAAAGAGTACGTTGGACTGGTTTTGTAGGAAATTCTCAGCATGTGGCCGATTACTCGCCAACCAGTCAGGACCCTACTCGATTCAAAATCCGAGGTACCGAAATAAGGCCCCGAAGTACCCGAATTGAAAACCGAAGCGCCGGAATAACTCCCTCATGTACTGACTGAAATTCTGAGGTATCAAAGTAAGGCCCAAAAGTAATAAGGCCCCGAAGTACCCGAATTGAAAACCGAAGCGCCGGAATAACTCCCTCATGTACTGACTGAAATTCTGAGGTATCAAAGTAAGGCCCAAAAGTACCGAATTTTTACCGGAGGTACCGAATTAGCGCCTATATGTACCATCAAAATAGATCGTTTCGAAATTTTTCAAAGTCCAGCGTCGACGCCCATACTGGACTTTACTACGAGTAAAATCCGAGGTACCGAAATAAGGCCCCGAAGTACCCAAATTGAAAACCGAAGCGCCGGAATAACTCCCCCATGTACTGACTGAAATTCTGAGGTACCAAAGTAAGGCCCAAACGTACCGAATTTTTACCGCAGGTACCGAATTAGCGCCTATATGTACCATCAAAATCATGTACTGACTGAAATTCTGAGGTACCAAAGTAAGGCCCAAACGTACCGAATTTTTACCGCAGGTACCGAATTAGCGCCTATATGTACCATCAAAATAGATCGTTTCGAAATTTTTCAAAGTCCAGCGTCGACGCCCATACTGGACTTTACTACGAGTTATTAGTGGGAGTTTAGCGCCTATATGTACCATCAAAATAGATCGTTTCGAAATTTTTCAAAGTCCAGCGTCGACGCCCATACTGGACTTTACTACGAGTTATTAGTGGGAGTACAATTTTACTCCCACTGACAGATATTAGATCGTTTCGAAATTTTTCAAAGTCCAGCGTCGACGCCCATACTGGACTTTACTACGAGTTATTAGTGGGAGTACAATTTTACTCCCACTGACAGATATTTTCTTAAAAATAATTATCGCCTTCATTAATCAAATCCATTTCCCAATTAAAAGTGTAACCTAGATTTAAAACATGCGTGAGTGTCGTTGAATATTATCGCCTTCATTAATCAAATCCATTTCCCAATTAAAAGTGTAACCTAGATTTAAAACATGCGTGAGTGTCGTTGAACACTCGGTAGGAAAGAAGTTCTTTCCGCAGTCGATTATTGATAAACAAATATACAATTAAATTGATTAATAACGTCAGATTAACGGTTTCCGTCAGGGCAGTTGATCATATAATTTTTATCAAAGGAATGATAGGATGAATTTTCCATCTTTTATCAGGAAAAAATTTTTTGTGGGACTTATCGTTTCCAAGAAAATCCATTTGTTATAAACATCTTCATTGTTTTTCGCCTGTATTTCCATAAATATTGTTTATCAGGAAAAAATTTTTTGTGGGACTTATCGTTTCCAAGAAAATCCATTTGTTATAAACATCTTCATTGTTTTTCGCCTGTATTTCCATAAATATTGATAGGACGTATAAATTACCTATTATTCAACTTGAAGATTATTAAATTCCGACAGTTTTATTATCTATGACTTTTTTCGCCTGTATTTCCATAAATATTGATAGGACGTATAAATTACCTATTATTCAACTTGAAGATTATTAAATTCCGACAGTTTTATTATCTATGACTTTCTGTGCAACTATTAGATTAGATATAATAAAGGGATTTTTTTAAAAATGGTAAGCCATACAAAAAAACTGTTTCCTGATAAAAGATGGGAAATTTAATTGTCTACAAAGATTAGATTAGATATAATAAAGGGATTTTTTTAAAAATGGTAAGCCATACAAAAAAACTGTTTCCTGATAAAAGATGGGAAATTTAATTGTCTACAAAGAGGTCTGTTGAATAAGCAGCCTGTAAAGTAATGTTGCGGTTAGCCATACAAAAAAACTGTTTCCTGATAAAAGATGGGAAATTTAATTGTCTACAAAGAGGTCTGTTGAATAAGCAGCCTGTAAAGTAATGTTGCGGTAATGCAACCTCAATTTTGCCAGATTATGCGGGAGAAAGGTGACCGTGGGTTGGGGTTTTGAAAAATAAAAAGTTTAGGAGTAAATCATAATAATTTTGTATTGAATAAATGCTTAGCCTAGGATTTTAACAAAAGATTTGACAAATTATCAGATAGATTAAAATATACAAATGAAAGAACTCTGTGTGAATCGACTGTAGCGTGAACTATGACGGAAAATAGGTCACACACACAAGAGCAAGAGAGAAAAAAATAGTCGAATTTATCTCACAAATCGAATACAAATAAATTCAATTAAATTAATAAACAAAATAACTCAAATCAAATAAAATAATGGCTTTGAATATGCTTGAGAGAATTACTTTAGAGATTTAGATAAATAATTAAACATAAATACTTAATAAACAAAATAACTCAAATCAAATAAAATAATGGCTTTGAATATGCTTGAGAGAATTACTTTAGAGATTTAGATAAATAATTAAACATAAATACAGTCAACAAGTTGCCAAAATGGCGCCGGTTGACCTACTTTCTAGACTTTGTGAACGTACTGACTAAATAACTCAATTTTGAGCGAAATTGTTGAGACAAAAGGAAAACAAACAAAAATACCTTGGTTTTGTTGCAATCAAACAACCTTTCACACGACCTTTCACATGATTTTCCGGACTTCCCTGTATTGTTGAGACAAAAGGAAAACAAACAAAAATACCTTGGTTTTGTTGCAATCAAACAACCTTTCACACGACCTTTCACATGATTTTCCGGACTTCCCTGAGATAACCATAGTCTCTGAATAACCGTATTTCTCAACACCGTTGAGAATATCCGTATTTCTCAACACCGAATTAGTTTTCCAACAGACCGAACGATGTTAAAGATA
>MVJL01006645.1:0-19198 GCA_002156465.1 Macrocentrus cingulum | reverse complement strand
TAAGATTAAATTACTTAAATAACCAATAAATATATCTTTTACTAATTTTTATACTCCAATTTTTAGGTTTGCTGAATTTTTAAATTCTACCTTTTCGAACATGTATGCATCAATAGTAATAGTTAATACTCTGGCTATAAGTTTCACGGGTTTTGAGGTAAATAACAGAACTCATATGTAATATTAAATAGTCAAAGCAATTTTTGAGGTAACTGATTTGATCAGAAAAAAATCATGTTACAGACGATGGTGCAACTACAGAAAGGGGACTACTATCAAGCGTTAAGATTTGGTGTGATCGGAACTGCTATGATATTCCATCTTTTTCTCAACAGTTTACCCGGACAAGAACTGTTTGATCACAGCGATGAAGAATTTAATATAATGTTGGAATAATATCGATATATGTGGCAGCATTTTTTCATTTGCATAAGTAAATAATTTCGATTTTAATTTCAGATATAACAGCAATTGGACCGGATTGTCTCAACGAAACAAAAAATTGATTAGTATAACACTGATGAGAACTTTAAAACCCTGTTATCTGGCTGCTGGTGGTTTCTACATCATGAACATGCAGAATTTCGGATCGGTATGAAATGACATTCTTATATTGAATTACTAATGCTTCATATTGACTATTGAATAAATATTATCCTATAGCCATCTTTTTTTTTACGACAATAAATTTCTTATGCTTACAGGTAGTTCAGACATCAATGTCTTACCTGATGGTGCTGTCTTCAGTGCATTGAATGTCTTACTTTGACGGAAAAATGACATCAACGAACTAAATACGTTTTAACATGGCATTGTTTTGATTATTACGATAAATATATAACGTTGAAAATATAATTTATAATTCATTAGTTGTTTTCAGTGCTGATACAACCAACAAAATGATAAAATTCTCATATTTTTCATGTATAAAATTTTTTTTTTCCGTATCATTGAAGTCGAAGTATGATGTCATTTTTATGACGTCATACGTCGCTAATAGTCTTTGAAAAATTCTAATTCATAGATCATTGGCTAGAGAAGTCTCTAGGCTGCATTTTCTCCGTTAATATGAAATAAATACGTTAATTTATGCAGTAGATATTAACAGTTAAACTTTACGATTGCCGTCCGCGTGAAAAGTTTTTATACTCGGATCGGGTAATGCGTTTTTTTTTTAGATACCCTATATAACTCACATATTCGTTGAGACTCTTTTATCACCAGTTTATGGACTGCATAATCAACATTAAAAATTATTACGATTGTTCTAATGATTTCTAAAACCAACAAATTCTATTCTTTTATAGATACATGCTCCAGTGGCACGACTTGTCTATAAGATCACAGAATTTTTTTCGCAAGATGTCCATGAGCAGTCAAATTGTATGCAAAATTACAGCTAGCAATTTCGTCACCATGTCTCTCGAGTTTTTTTATGACGGATATTATTCGAATTTCAACGAATTTACACGTCGGAATGCATATTTTAAAACGATACTTATTTTGTTATTTTAGATTATGAAGACATCACCAATATAACTTACACTTTTAAAATCCTATCGGGAACCCGGTGAGTGAAATTTAATTTGTGACTTGAATAATAGAAGTATTCTTACTTCCACTGATGCTACTGCAATTAAAACAGAGAGATATAACGTCGATAGCTCTATGACGTCGCAACTGTGTGTTGCGTGTGCATAAACTGTGTAACTCCAGACAACCAATTAAATTGTCACTAGACAATTATTATGTCAGTCCCACTATACGGAGAGGAAGTAAACTCCATAAATTGCTGACAACCGGCGTCAGTATGTCTGATGGAGGTTGTATAAACTATTTCTTTTCAAACATACTGCACACAAACGAATATCAAAACCAAGATGAGTGTTTTCGAGCATCCTCGCTATCGCTTAACTGTAACTTTACTCAAATTTATTGGAATATGGCCATATCAATCAAAACTTTCTCGTATGCTTTGCCGGTCTATTTACCTGATTGTTATTATTTCGATATTCGCTCCTGCGGTAATATATTTGATTTAATATTAAACATTAAATATTCCGTCAGATCTATCAATTAATTGTTAAGGTTCGTCGATGTATCCTCGAACCCACCGAGGAAATATTTTTAACATTCTTTCCAGCATTAATGGTAAATATTATGGCCACGATGAAAATGGTAAACAATTTAGTGCAGTTAAAGAAGGTAAATAATACTATAATTTCATTGAATTTCTGTAGAATAAAACGTTATTTTTCAGATCAAAAAACTATTGTGGTTTATTCAAAAAGAGTGGAACACTTTGGAAGAGGGACCAGTGCTTGACATTATGAATGGAGCAGCAAGTCTTGGGAGAAAAATAACAATTTACTATGCACGTAATGATTCCAAAATGCATCTCAAAATATTTTTATCATCGCAATCAATTGGATAAACATAAACAGGGTGATCGATTAATTTTTTCAAATTCTTTTAGTTTTTTATTACAGTACTCTGATAATTTACACGCTAATGCCAATGCGACCGAAGATAATGGTTTGGTTGGGTTTAAAACAAGGACCTGCTCACTTTGTATTTCCGTTTTATGTTGACTACTTCGTTGACAGTGACAAATATTTTTTTGCGATTCAGTCCCATATTACAATCGGCTGTACTTTCATAATCACGGCTCTCGTTGCGACTGATACACTGCTCATAGTTTTCGTGCAACATGCTTGTTCATTGTTTTCAACGATAAGGTATAATAAACTATCTCTTGATATGAACTTGACTAATTTTTATATACTCCATTTAAGCTACCGTTTAGAACATTTAATTGTTGAAAATGATCATCGTAACTATTGGAATGCTGTTAAAACAGAGGATTCAGGGTTTGCAGTTATCTCCGACTGTATTAAAAAACATAATCAAGCTATCGAGTATTATTTATTACTTTTTTAGCCTTTGCATTGATAATTGAATCGACTGTGTTGCGTGTTTTCAAATAGATTCACAGAACTGATCGGAGCTGCCTATTCGTGGTCACTCTTTTTTGGGATCGGAGTAAATACACTAATGATGGCAGTTACCGGAATTCAAGTAAATATTTCTAACGAATATAGTGAGATATGGGGCAAAATGGAGTACCTGAAAAAAACTGTATCCAACTACAATTGAGGTAGTATCTAAATGTAATGAAACTTTATCAGAACAATGATTTATAATCATCGGGGCCCTCTGCCCAGATGGGAGGATAGCTTAGGTGCGCACCGTGCGTGATCGGAGGTCCCTGAACGCTAGACGAGGATCAAAGGAAACTAGTGATCTATAAAATTGGAAAATTCAACAAGGCTCCGATGTAGAACGATGTCACAAAAACTTCTAAATCTATACATTGTGACACGGGGCAAAAGGATGAAAATTTAAGAAATAGTTATTCAATTACTTATCGAATACGGTTTTACTGATACGATGTTAAATTACAGTAAAAACTAAGAAAACAGCACACAAAATGAAACAGTTGATTAGATGATAGTTCTGATGAAGTTTGATTACAATTCGATACTTACTCAATTACAGTTGACGAAATTGAAAAATACGAATATTACTCGTTTTTTAAATACCCCATTCTGCCCTATATTCTCCTACAATATTGATAATTCTCGCACTTACATAAAACCAGCATGGCTGTTTGACAATTTTTAATAAAAAATATCTCTGTCACCATTAGAAATATAATAAAAATTTTTCAACCATTCGATCCAAAAACTTTTGGAAAAGTTTGTGCCTCCATACGTCCTCAAATGTACCTTATTTTGCCCCTCTTTCCCCTACTTCGAATTGTATTTTTCTGAAGTTATTCGTGAGTTGTAAAAGTCTGAATTGTGAAATCCAAAGTTAGCTCCGGTTCAAAATATTGATATTAGACTATAACTTATTTGGAACTTCATATCTAATTGTAGATACATATAAAATTGTGCTTCAGGCAATAACTGTTTTGGGTGACGTGGATGAAATGTTTCGCTATGTACCATTTTTCATCGGTGAGATCATCCTGATATTCATTGAGGCCCTTCTTTTTCAACAGTTAATGGACCATAGTCAGCAAATTAATACGTCTATGCAAGTATTGAAAATTATTAAAAGTATTTCGACGAGTTTTAAACCAATAAACTCGTCATTTCCAGATGCATGGCTAAGTGGTACGATTTGTCTATGAGGTCTCAAAAACTTCTTCGTATGATGTCTATGAGAAGCCAAATCGCATGCAAAATGACAGCTGGAAATTTCTTCACCATTTCTCTCGAGTTTTTTGTGACGGTTGTTATTTTAAATAATCGACGAATCTATAAAAAAAAAATCATCCTAATTTTTTACAGTTTTCGTACCTTAGATTATGAAGACATCGGCATCATATTTTACCCTTCTAAATTCTGTTCGTCAACCTAATGAGTGAAATTTCTTTTTAAATCTGATTGAAACAACGTCATCACGCTATGTTCTAGTTCTGAAGTTAATTAACTTATTAAACCTCTTGAATGTAAGTGATTAGATAAACCAAATGATCCAAAGCAGTTGTATTTGATCCTTTGAAGAATCTTATAATAACCCCTATTTCCATTCGTAATTTTGAATTCAATGCATTTTTTATTTGGAAGAAATAAGCAAATTAGCAAGTTTCAATATTAGTTTTTTAATAATTACATTTTATAGGGGCAGTGACAGCCGCTCGGCCCGTGCGTAGCTCGGGCGATCACCCAAGCTAAGCGCGATTGAGCGCGGTCCGTAGCTGGTTGGGTGACCGCTTAGCTGCGCGCTGGGCTCGAACGGAGGTTACTGTGCCAAGGCGTGGGTTGAAGGATCCAGTGATCGGAAATAAATGAACAATTTATCTCCGATCAATGGGACTTTGCCTATGCCGACTGCACTAGCATGGGTTTTTTTTCTGTGGTTTCCCCATGCTACGATGCTTCGGCACCGGGCAAATGCAGTACAGAAAGCACAAGTCGGTCCACAGCCGCATGCTCAGGGCAGAGCAAGCCCAGAAAAACGCCAAGTAAAAACGCCGAGTAAAAAGTAAAAAACAGCCGCTTGTGACGGGCAAGTAAGCCTACAGACAAGTATTAAAAAAAAACTACGACTAAGCGACATAGAAAGCACACCCCGTATATGCGTGCAATATTATAATTTCATCGGTAAGTTACCGACCGCTGAAACTAGTTGCGAAAGTCATTTACCATGAAAATAGATATGGGCTTGATTTCGAGAAAAAAACGTTTGCCATTGCTTTACTTTTTTATTAATAACTATTAAACTACTCCAATTTAGAACCTGGTTTGCAATACGAACCAACTATGTTAAATAATGAAGAGATTGGTACCACAGTAAAATGAATTGGTAAAGAATTACGATCAGGGTTGTGTTTACGTCCGCGAATTTGTATCCGGAGATGCGCCTATTAGAAATTTCAATTACAAATATCTAATGGATAAAAAGAGATATTCACCTAAATAAAATCGAACATATTAATCGCAGAATCTTCTCTTTCCAATGATCTAAAGATTAATATTCTTCGAGGCCGATCAGTAACGTATGATGCTATTTTATGTATCATAGTTACTGAATGTGGCCGTACCGAGTGTAAAGCACACCTATGCTGCGCATATACGGGGTGTGCAAAATTACATTTCATATAGGGCCTTATCTTAGTAATATAGATATGAAGTCGATACTTTATTTTATTTAAAACTTTTAAGTCTGAATTTCTGAATTTGATCTTCTGAACACTCAAATAGTGGCGTTTCCTTCGGCAAGATATCCAACTAAAGATTACAACAAACAACGTCAAACACATGAAGTCATACTTTCTGAAGTCATACAGCTATATTTAAAAATTGTTAAATTACCAACCACAAAGAATTTTTCATGTTCCATTAATTTAAACGCAGGATCTTCATAATCTACAAAAATTTTTCATAAGCAAACTCCGTCTTTTTATGAAAGTTTTTTACGATAACTTGTTACCCGTTAAGCCTGCTTAGCCCCGCGTCAAGGACTAAGACAGGGGTGCCGTCGATGAATTGGACGCCAACGTAATTTTTAATAACTTAATATAACCTTTCAATCCTTGCCTTATCGTTTGTTGGGCGCCAAGTTGAGCTTGGGTGGTGGTACCCTCACCAATGATCAATGATGATCAATGATCCCACTATTAAGATAATGAAGTGATTAATTCTATTATTTATTTCATCTTTTCATATAACATCAATTATTTTAAGAAATTATAAGAAAATATAAGATCGACGAATTACTTTTGCTGCCGTAATCATTGCAAGAGTTCATGTTTTAGGCTCAATACACAATTGTTTTATGTTTTTTTAAGCTTGATTATGTATATTATAGAAAAAAAAAATGACATTGATGAACTCGTTAGTCTCTGCTATACACATCACCCACCCTCGTCTGATGCACGAAACAGGTCGCGCGCTATCTCTCTCTCTCGCGCGCGTGGAGTGCCGGCGCGCCGTCCACACCACTTTTGGCACCTGGCAACCCTGTGTTAAAACCCTTTTTGCCTAGGCAACCCTTGACTGCTTGAAATGGTTTTATTCTCTACAATTTGATGCGCGATTCGTTCAAATAGCCGATAGGACCGTGTTTCTCCAGCGCGCGTTGACTTTGACCTTTGGCAACCCGGACTTACAACCACCCGGGGCATGGCAACCCTGATGAAATATCTTCTCGAGTGCATGCTCTGTACAATAGAAAAGGTTTCAATCGAATAGCCGAAGGGGGTATTTATCAACAAACAGGGGTGGATTCAAAATTTTTTTAAAAATATTAGCAACTTCATCAGGGGTGGCAACCATGGGGGGATGACTACGTTGGATCATGTTCTATCGAATAAATCATGATTGCAACGAATAACACAAGGGCACGTTTTGATGTCGCGGGATCTCATACTATAACGACACCCGTGTGACGTCACATAGCCTCGTTAATCGGTCTATCTATAGTTTTTCTTCATTTATCTCCTCCTAGCCAGGATATAGTATTTAAAAAACGCAATCATTAAGGAATTTTACTTAATATATATATACCCTTATATATATACCCTTATATATATACCCTTATATATATACCCTTATATATATACCCTTGTTTGTTCCACATAGTCCCTTTTACAGTCAAATATCAATCAATCAAACGATAAAAGCGAGATGTCCTTTCTTCAGCCTCTCAGAGGGTAACGAGCGTAAACGATATTTTTGTTATTTTAGATTATGAAGATATTACCAACATATTTTCCACTTTTAAGATCCGCTCGGAAACCCGACGAGTAAAATTTATTTTTGAGTCCTATTGGAACAATGTAACAATGCAACGTCTTAGTTTTAAAGTTAATTAATTGATTCAGTTTCTTGAAAAATGAGTCGATGAATAGAACGATATTTTATATATTACATCATTTTACGATATATGTATATTCTTTCGCAAACGAATGCAACAAAGTAATAAATTAATACATGATTTGGTAAATAATTATACACTTTTGTTGTATCTTATTACTCATCTTTCGATGATTCTGCACAATGAATTTCTTTTTATGAAAACTGAATTTATTGCACACTAAAATATTATTCGTGACTTAAATAACGGAAGCATTCTTGCTACCACTGATGCTACTGCAATTAAAACAGGGAGACGTAAAGTCGATAGCTCTATGAAGTTACAACTTTGTGTTGCATGTGTATACACTGTGTAACTCCAGACAACCAATTAAACTGTCACTAGACAATTATTATGTCAGTCTCAGTATACGGAGAGATAGTAAACTCCATAAATTGCTGACACCCCGCGTCAGTATGTCTGATGGAGGTTGTTTGAACTATTTCTTCTCAAACGTACTGCACACAAAGCAATATCAAAAGCAAGATGAATATTTTCGAGCATCCTCGCTATCGCTTAACTGTAACTTTACTAAAATTTATTGGAATATGGCCATATCAATCAAAACTTTCTCGTATGCTTTGCCGATCTATTTACCTGATTAGTATTGTTTCGGCAGTCACTCCTCCGGTAATATATTTAATTAAATAATTTTCAACAATTATTAAATATTTTGTTGGATCTATCAAAAATTGTCAAGGTTTATCGATGTTTACGTGAACCTGCCGATGAAATACTTTTAGCATTCTTTCCACCATTAATGGTAAATATTATGGCCATTATAAAAGCGGGAAACAATATAGTGCAGTCAAAAAAGGTAAACAATCCAGCAATTTAATTCAAATGAATTTCTATAAAATAAAACGTGATTTTTGAGTTTCAGTTCAAAAAACTATTGTGTCTTATTCAGGAAGAATGGGACACATTGACAGAGGGACCAGTGCTCGACATTATGACCAGATCAGCAAACCTAGGGGGGAAAATATCAATTTACTATGCGGGTAATGATTCCAAAATGCATTTCAAAACATTTTTATCATCACAATCAGTTTGATGATCGATAAATTTTTTCAAATTGTTTTAGTTTTATATTACAGTAGTCTGATTATTTACGCTCTAATGCCAATGCGACCGGCAATGTTGGTTTGGCTAGGTTTAAAACAGGGACCTGCTCAACTTGTATTTCCGTATTTTGTTGACTACTTCGTTGACAGCGACGAATATTTTTTTGCGATTGAGTTCCATATTATAATTTGCGCTATGTTTGTTGTAACGGCACTCGTTGCGAATGATATGTTGCTCGTAGTTTTCGTGCAACATGCTTGTTCATTATTTTCAACGATAAGGTATAATATACTGTCTCTTGAAATGAGCTTAACTAATTTTTATATACTTCATTCTAGCTACCGTTTAGAACATTTAATTGATGAAAATGATCATCGTAACTATTGGAATGCTGTTAAAACAGAGGATTCAGGATTTGCAGTTATCTCGGACTGTATTAAAAAACATAATCAAGCTATCGAGTATTATTTATGACTTTTTTAGCCTTTGCGTTGATAATTGAATCGACAGTATTGCTTGTTTTCAAATAGATTCACAGAACTGATCGAAGCTGCCTATTCGTGGTCACTTTTTTTTGGGATTGGAGTGAATACACTGTTGATGGCAGTTACCGGAATTCAAGTAAATATTCCTATCGAGAATAGCAAAATATGGAGCAAAATGGGGTGCCTGAAATAACGAGTAAAAGAGACTGGGTACGGTTGTAACAGTCGTCGTTCTACATTAAAGTAATACCTGAGTAAAGAAAGTCGGGACAAATTTTTATAAAATTTTGACAAAGTGTTAGTTGGATAAAGCTGTACAAGTGCACAAAATTTAAAAATGATTGACTCACAGAACTTTGAGAAAATTCGCCCCAAAGTTCAGTATTTTACATGGGCGTCCCTATACTAAGCGTTCATTTAGTATGAAATCTTTTGTAGCGATCATAAAGTTCGTCCCGTGTGGGAAATTATCTTTCTGAAAGCAAATCAGTTAACACTTTGAGAAAATTTACTTTTCGGTAGACGCAAGAAACGACAATGGTTTCACTTGAGGAAAGTAAGGCAAAATGGGCCCTACAACAGAAAATGACTTGTTAAACACGAAAAGTGTAAAAATGAAGTAGAGGCTTACTTAAAAAGATGAAAATTTAAGAAATAGTCATACGATTGCTTATAGAATAAAGTTTTCATGATGTCAAATTACAGTAAAGTCTCGCTAGACAGCGAAAAAAGTAAAAGAGTTGATTGGATGATAGTTCTGATGAAATTTGATTACAGTTCGATACTTACTGAATTACATAGTTGACGTAATTGAAAAAACACATATTACTCGTATTTTAAGCACCCCATTCTGCCCCACATTCTCCCATAATATTGATAACTCTCGTACTTACATAATACCAGTATGGCTGTTTGTAAAATTTTAACAAAGAAAATAGTTTTTCAATCAGTAGAAATATATTGAAAAATATTTTAATTTTTGATCTAGAAACTATTGGAAAAACTTCGTCAAAATTTTCAGTAGGTTGTGCAATTCGAAAAAGTGAAATCCAAAAGTTGCTTTGCATAAAAATATTAAGATTCGACTATAATTTTTTTGAAAACTTTTTATCAAGTTATACATACATACAACATTGTGCTTCAGGCAATGGCTGTTTTGGATAACGTGGATGAAATGTTGCGCTTTATACCGTTTTTTGTCAGTGAGATGATCCTCATATTGCTTGTGACCCTCATTTTTCAACAGCTGATGGACTATAGTCAGCAAATTAATACGTCTATGCAAGTATTGAAGATGATTAAAATTATTTCGATGATTTTCGAACCATTGAACTCGTCATTTCCAGATGCATGGCTAAGTGGTACGATTTGTCGATGAGATCTCAAAAACTTCTCCGTATGATGTCTATGAGAAGCCAAATTGCATGCAAAATGACAGCTGGAAATTTGTTCACCTTGTCTCTGGAGTTTTTTGTAACGGTTGTTAATTTAAATAATCCACGAATTTATAACTAAAAATAATCATCCTAATTTTTTTATATTTTTTTGTAACTTAGATTCTGAAGACATCAGCATCATATTTTACACTTTTAAATTCTGTTCGCGAACCTAATGAGTAAAATTTGTTTTAAAATCTTGTTAAAAGAACGTCAACATGCAATGTCCTTCTTCTAAAGTTAATTAACTTATCAGCTTATGATATGTCTTGGAAAATGAGTCGATGAATAGACTTATATATCATCATGTGACTATACGTATATTCTTTCCTGAAACAATTGATAAATTAATATATGATTTCGAAAATATTTGCACTTTAGCGCTGTGAATCTTTTTCTACAAAAACTGAAATTATAAAAAACAAAAATATTATTTGCCACTCAAATAATGGAAGAAGGTGTTCTGGCTTTCACTAATACTACTGCAATTAAAACAGAGGGATATAAAGTCGATAGCTTTATGACGTTACAACTTTGCGTGTGCATATGTAACTTTAGACAACCAATTAAATTGTCACTAGACCATTATTATGTCAGTCTCACTGTACAGAGAGGAAGTAAACTCCGTAAATTTCCGACCATGGGCGTCAGTATGTCTGATGGAGTTTGTATAAACTATTTCTTTTCAAACATACTACACACAAACGAATATCAAAAGCAAGATGAGTGTTTTCGAGCATCCTCGCTATCGCTTAACTGTAACTTTACTCAAATTTATTGGAATATGGCCATATCAATCAAAACTTTCTCGTATGCTTTGCCGGTCTATTTACCTGATTGTTATTATTTCGGTAGTCACTCCTGCGGTATATATATTTAATTCAATATTTTTCAACAATTATTAAATATTTAGTTAGATCTATCAATTAAATGTTAAGATTCATCGATGTATCCTTGAACCCACCGAGGAAATATTTTTATCAATCTTTCCACCATTAATGGTAAATATTATGGCCATGATAAAAGTGGTGAACAATGTAGTGCAGTTGAAAAAGGTAAATGATACAACAGTTCAATTAAATTTCTATAAAATAAAACGTTATGTTTGAGTTTCAGATCGAAAAACTATTGTGTCTAATTCAGGAAGAGTGGAACTTATTGACAGAAGGACCAGTGCTTGACATTATGACCAAAGCAGCAAGCCTTGGGAAAAAAATATCAATTTACTATGCACGTAAAGATTCCAAAATGCATCTCAAAATATTTTAATCATCGCAATCAATTGGATAAACATAAGCACGGTGATCGATTGATTTTTTCAAATTGTTTTAGTTTTTTATTACAGTACGCTGATTATTTACACGCTAATGCCAATGCGGCCGAAGATAATGGTTTGGCTAGGTTTAAAACAAGGACCTGCTCATTTTGTATTTCCGTATTTTGTTGACTACTTCGTTGACAGTGACAAATATTTTTTTGCAATTGAGTCCCATATTATAATTTGTTCTACAGTTGTTGTAACGGCTCTCGTTGCGACTGATACACTGCTCATAGTTTTCGTGCAGCATGCTTGTTCATTGTTTTTAATGATAAGGTATAATATACCATCTTTTATTGATATGAACCTAACTAATTTTTATATACTCCATTTAAGCTACCGTTTAGAACATTTAATTGATGAAAATGATCATCGTAACTATTGGAATGCTGTTAAAACAGAAGATTCAGGGTTTGCAGTTATCTCCGACTGTATTAAAAAACATAATCAAGCTATCGAGTATTATTTATTACTTTTTTAGCCTTTGCATTGATAATTGAATCGACTGTGTTGCGTGTTTTCAAATAGATTCACAGAACTGATCGGAGCTGCCTATTCGTGGTCACTCTTTTTTGGGATCGGAGTAAATACACTAATGATGGCAGTTACCGGAATTCAAGTAAATATTTCTAACGAATATAGTGAGATATGGGGCAAAATGGAGTACCTGAAAAAAACTGTATCCAACTACAATTGAGGTAGTATCTAAATGTAATGAAACTTTATCAGAACAATGATTTATAATCATCGGGGCCCTCTGCCCAGATGGGAGGATAGCTTAGGTGCGCACCGTGCGTGATCGGAGGTCCCTGAACGCTAGACGAGGATCAAAGGAAATTAGTGATCCATAAAATTGGAAAATTCAACAAGGCTCCGATGTAGAAGGATGTCACAAAAACTTCTAAATCTATACATTGTGACACGGGGCCAAAGGATGAAAATTGATGAAATAGTTACTCAATTACTTATAGAATACGGTTTTACTGATATCAAGTTACAGTAAAAACTAGGAAAACAGCACAAAAAATTGAGCAGTCGATGAGATGATAGTTCTGATAAAGTTTGATTACAGTTCGATACTTACTCAATTGTAGTTGATTCAATTGAAGAAAACAAATATTACTTGTTCTTTAGGTACCCCATTGTGCCCTACATTCCCTCATTAATATTGATTGTAAAATCCAAAATTCACTTCGCTTGAAAATTCTGATATTTGACTCTTATCTTTTTTGGAACTTTATATAAAATTGTACATACATATAAAATTGTGTGCTTTAGGCAATAACTGTTTTGGGTGATGTGGATGAAATGTTTCGTTTTATCCCATTTGTTATCGGTGAGATGATGTTTATATTCATTGAGGCCCTCATTTTCCAACAGTTGATGGACTATAGTCAACAAATTCATACGTCTATGCAAGTATTGAAGATTAATACGATTCTTTCGATGATTTTTGAATCATTAAACTTGTCATTTCCAGATGCATGGTCAAATGGTATGATTTGTCGATGAGATCTCGAAAACTTCTTAGTATGATGTCTATGAGAAGCCAAATCGCATGCAAAATGACAGCTGGAAAATTTTTCACCATGTCTCTTGAGTTCTTTGTGACGGTTGTTATTTCAAATAATCGACGAATCTATAAAAAAAAATAATTATCTTAATTTTTTATCTTTTTCGTACCTTAGATTATGAAGACATCGGCATCATATTTTACACTTTTAAATTCTGTTCGTCAACCTAATGAGTGAAATTTGGTTTTAAATATTATTAAAACAACGTCCTAGTCCCTATTGTTATTCCTAAATTCTATGCATTGTTTTTTCGCAAGAAATAAACCAATTAATACAAGATTCATTTTCAAATAATTACACTTTTGTGTCTTGCTTTAATACTTATTTTTTGACTGAGGCTTTTCTTCACGGAAACTGAATTTATAAAACATCCGAATAGAATTCGTGACTCAAAAGTTTGACGTATGTTTTCTCTTACTGCTATGCTGCAATTAATCAAGATATGAAATCGATATTTCTCTGACGTTTTAACGTCGCGTGTAAAGCGAGCTATTCTGCATATCTAGACAAGCAATTAAGACGTCACTAAACAATTATGTTGTCATCCCTACTACATGCAGCCAGACAGTCGAGAATTAAGTTTCGTATATGATTTGCCAAGGGTGCCATTGTGTCTTAGAGGCATTCAACTACTTTTGAAAAATACTCTCCGATATTCTTGTTATAATAACTTGATCGCAATAACGATGACCATTTTTGCGCACCCCCGTTACCGTTTAAATATAATTCTACTAAAACTTTTAGGAATATGGCCGTTCCAATCCAAACATACCGGCAGATTGATTGTGTTTTTATACGTAACTCTTTGGATTTCACAAGCTACTCCGCAGGTACTAGAACTATACAAAGTGCTTGGTAAGACTACTGATCGTTAACTAGAACTACAAACCATTAAGTTTCATCGTTGTATCGTCGAACCAACTGAGGAAGTACTGTTAGCAACCTTTCCACCAATACTAGTGGGTGTTATTGCCATGATCAAAATGGTAAACAGTGTTGCACAGCTAAATAAGGTAATCGAACAATATCGTTTATAATTTAGCATTAAAAATAACGATTTTATTGAGGTTTAGACTAAAAGATTGTGTTACCTCATGGACGAAGAGTGGAGTTCATTGAAAGAGGGACCGATTTTTAATATTATGACTGAAGCTGCAAATAAAGGGGAAAAATTGGCACGTTATTATACTCGTGCGTGTTTTAATTGTGCCTAAAGTAGTTTGATCAGTAATATTATTGTGATTGATGCTTTATTTGTTTTAGTTTTATTTTTAAATAGTTTGATTGTTTTCCTACTAATGCCAATGCGACCCAAAGTCATGGTTTGGCTAGGTTTGGAAGAAGGACCTGCTGATTTTGTCTTTCCATATCCCGTAGATTATTTTGTTGATAGTGATAAGTATTTTTATGCTATCGAGCTCCATATTTCATTCTGTTCTACAGTTGTTATGACGGCTGTTGTTGCGATTGATATAATGTTTATAGTATTTGTTCAACATGCTTGTTCGTTATTCTCTTCAATAAGGTAAAAGACTTTTATATGTGGCTTAAAATACCGTAATGTTTTGATATTGATTTTTATTTTTAGTTACCGTTTGGAACATGTAACTGATGCAAGAAATCTTGATATTAATTTGTATCCCAGTAAAATGGAGGATTTACAATTTGCTATTATATCGGATTGTATCAAAAAACATAATCAAGCAATCGAGTATTGTTTATAATTGTTTTCAAATATTTTCCGAATACAAAAAAAGTACATGATTGATTATATTATTAAATGCATTTTTATTTTTGATTTTTAAAAATTTATCAGGACTTCCAGTATTCACCTGAAATTTCTTAAGGTACTTTCACCGCTTTTTTTGCAATATTCCAATATTGAAAGATCTAATGAATAGTTTAAAGTTTTTTGTTTAGATATACGACCGTTAACTTATTGAAAATACGGCAAATATCGCTCGATTCGACGATTCTTCCATAAGCGCCCTTGTTAAAAATGCGATTTTGGAAACTAATTTTTTATTTATATGGCCAGCGACCTACCCTTAAATTTTGGGACCACTAGTGCCAACCCAAGTAGGAGTACTTCAAAAATTTATGATGTATGCTGGACTTTTGAAAGTTCGTAATCTTCATTTTTGTTCACCCAAATAAACCTATGATATATGTTCGTCATGAATAACTTATTAATACTGATAATTAATCAGTCCTGTACTTATTTTTGTTTCATCAATGTCTATATGATAATCAAGATTTTGAAATTTTGTATTGAAATAGGTTTTCAGAACTCATTGATGCCACGTATTCATGGTCACTATTTTTTGGCGTTGGACTTAATACTATACTGATGACATTTTCCGGAATTCAGGTAAATTTTTTATAGAACATATCGTATACATGAAAAACAGTTCATTCCGCACCGAAAACGATTGCGCGCTGCTTTAGGCTCAATATAAAAGCCATATAAAAACCGCAATTTCGATGTCAATTACCGAAAATAATAAATCATACTATTTATTGAATTATAATCGATTTTGAACAGCAAAGTAAAACTATCTCCGGTATTTTGACCCGTACAGACCATCAAGAATTTTCTCAAAAGTGGATCGAAAACGGATAGTTTTGTTCTGCTTTTAAAGAGTATAAGGTAAGTGTGTAAAGGCGGTAATTTTTTGACAGCGTGCAAGTTTGTCACGAGCCCGGACTACATTCGCCGGACAAATTTGAGAGCTGTACACGAGCCAAATGCGAGTATCACAAAGAAACGAGTCCTTGCAAATATAGTCTTGGAGAGTACAGACTTCAAGCTGTCAACATCGCCGTCATTGCGCACATGCCACACACCATTTTTTTGCAACAAAAGTCAATAATGCTCGATTTTTTTACTCTGGTGCTGCCATTGAATGGCTTTATTTTTTAATAGTTGACATTAGTTTCTAGTGAAAAAATGGGGTATAGAAAAAAAGTTTCTGTTCAACATCGGAGCAAAAACAATCGTTTTAGCGCTGCTTGTGAGACTCTAAAATCAGCCATTCTCGGTCGGTACAGCGCGGAGTTTACAAAAGTAGTATTTTAGTGTCTTGCCACTGAAAGTCATCTAATCTGCAGTCCCGTCGCTCGGCGCTGAAGCCCCACTTTCTTTAACTCCGCTGAGGTATCGAACCGAGCATTGGCTGATTTTAGATCATCACTCGCATTACAAAAACTACCGTATGCTCTGTGTTTAACAGAAAACCATGTGCACCTAGGCATAAAGCCGTGAACGTTTGTGCCGCGAATAAAGTTGAATTTGACTCGGCTCCGTCTCGGTATTTCAACTTTATCCTCGGCTTACAAACGCTGGCTTTAGTGCCTCGGTACACAGTGTTCTATTTTTCATCAGATATCAATATTTTTCACCAACATGTATCAACTGCTGTTTTAGATTGTTATGAATTTGCATGATTTGGAAGAAATATTCCGCTATTCGCCATTTGCCATGGGCCAGATGTTTCACATATTCATCGAAAGTCTCATTTCACAGCAGATCATGGACTACAGTCACCAAATTGACAATGCAATGTAAGTATTTGAAATTCCTCGGACCACTTGAATGGTTTCTCAAGGAACGAAACTTTTCAAAGAATCAAGGAACCAGGCACCCAAAATAAATGATTTTTAAAATATTTATCTAGATGTATGATCAAGTGGTACGCTTTGTCAATGAGATCCAGGAAGCTACTTCAACTAATGTCTATGAGAAGCAGGGTTGTGTGTCAAATAGCACCTGGAAGCTTTTTCACCATGTCTCTAGAATTTTTCACAACGGTACTTTCTCAAGTCCATCAATCACTTCATAAAATCAGGAATTAAATTCAAAATTTCATATTTTGATTTTTATCACATAGATCATCAAGACATCGGCATCATATTTCACTCTTTTAAGATCTGTTCAAGAATCTCATGAGTGAAGTTACGACGATAAAATAACTAGAGCTACCAAAATCACTCTAGAATTGCTCGAATCACATCATTTGTTATAGTGAATTAAAAATTGTTAAAAATGGAAGAAATCATTAAACTTCTTCATCTAATGTCTATGAGAAGTCTAGTTAATTCCCACATAACTGCCGGAAAAATGTTCGGTATGTCTCTAGAGTTTTTCACCACGGTTGCTATTCCATTATTTATTACTTACCTAATTCAACAAGAAGCAATCAATCTGTTGTTTTTTCAGGTTGTCAAAACTTCAGTATCATACTTTACACTATTAAGATCCGTTCAAGAATTTAACCAATAACTATATGCAGAGTTGATTGATTTAACCGTTAAAATAATATGATTATGGCATAAAAAATCACTGTTTAATTATTTATCATCGAAACTTCCAATTTTTGTCATAAAATTCAATTAGAATTTTGGACAACATAGCATAATTTAAGATAGCTGTATGAAATTCAAGAAATTTTATATCTTATATAATGATTGAAGACTATAGGCTTTAGACAACTCAAAAAATTAATCTATAGATTAATTTTTTCAGTTGTCTAAAGCCGCCCCAGCTATAATTTTTGAATCTGAATTTAAAAACTTTTAATTACTTTCATATAGATATTAATTTAAAACTTATAAAAAACTTTACTCAACCTAATTCATCAGAAGAATTGCAATTTACCTATGTCGTTCTATCAAATGAAATGAAATAAAGTCTAATTGTTCTATATCGATTCCAATTCGACGTTGCGGATTTTCGCGTGCTGCAAGTAAATATTTAACTTCGCACACTCAATTAAAATGTCAGTAGACAATTATTGCGTCAGTTATCATACAGCAGGAAATATATTCTACGTGTCCGTTTTGATGAGTGCGGCGCCACAGTCTTGAAGGCATTTGAAATACTCATGTTTGCCAGCTTTACACACTATTAGTTTATCAATTGTAACATGAGTGTCTTGGCTCACCCTCGGTATCGCTTAAACATAATTCTTCTGAAAGTTTTAGGAATATGGCCATTCCAATCGAAAATTGCTAGTCGGCTCAGTGCAATTTTGTATACTGCAGTTTTTGTTTCACAAACTTTACCCCAGGTAGAAAACGTCATTAGCGGGTTTACTTTCAGAAATGCTTTTTGAAAGTTTTATCATGTTTGTTGTCAATTATTTATTGAGATTCATCAAGTTAGCCTCGAACCAACACAAGAAAATTTTATGATATTTTTTCCGCCGGTTATCGCTGGTTGTGTCGCTTGGTGCAAGATGGCAAGCAGTATTTTACAGCTTAACAAGGTAAAGTATCGAAATGTAATAATTAATTATTTTTTCAAGGTAACTACTTCTAGTGCGTTTAACATTTTCTAAATGGGTTTTTGTAAATGTTTAAATTGAGAAAAATGCTTCGATATTTTTCAGACTAAAAAATTGTTACATATGATGGAAAGAGATTGGAATGGATTGAAAAAAGGACCGGTGTTAGATATTATGACAAAAGCTGCAGATAATGCTGGAAAATTATCATTGTACTACGCAAGTAGTTATAGAACATTATTATTGTCGTATAAATCGTTTTTTTATCAATTTAAACAGATCAATTAGTCTAAAAATTTTCGTTGTAGTTTTATTTATCAGCATCACAATACTTTTTTTGTTGATGCCTCTGCGGGCTAAATTGTGGGTGTGGCTTGGTTGGCAACAAGGACCTGCTGAATTCAGTTTTCCATACCTCCTCAATTATTGGGTTGACAGCTATACATATCTCTACGCTATTGAGATTCATATTATTATTTGTACGCTTGTAGTTGTGACAGCCGTTATTGCGATTGAAAGCATGTTTTTAGTTTTTGTGATTCACGCTTGTTCACTGTTTTCGTCGATATGGTAACGTATTCCAACATCATTTTTTATTCTAAATTTT
>MVJL01006643.1:0-41682 GCA_002156465.1 Macrocentrus cingulum | reverse complement strand
TTTTTACATATTTAGTTAATGGTTTTTAAAATGAATTTAAAAACTCAATTTTATTTATTCTGTAAAAATTGGTGTATGAATATTTTCTCTACGATGCAATTAGTCACATTCAGACGCGTGGAAACAAGTTATAACACAATTTTCATTGAAAATGCCTGGTAAAAACTCTTTTTTCTACCAAGTGTTTTAAAAAATTAATTCAACAAAAAATGTAATAATAAATTACTATAAAAACATATTTTAAATATTTCCTACTTTATCATCCAACTAAAAAATGAAAAATAAGAACAAAAAACCTTATAAAAATTTTTTTCAGCTTGAAAAAAAGCATCTATTTATGTTTTACTATCATTCCATTTTTGTAACTTTTTTTTGCAATAAAAACAATTTTTATCGAAATAAAAAAATTAATAAAGTAAGAAAATAAAATAACAATCTTTAATTAAATGTGACTTTTCCACTCTTTTATTTTTACTCGGGAAGGAAAAAAAACGAAAATTATAAGCATGAAAACATGTTCTTCTTGCTAATATATATACTTATTATAACTTGTTTCCACGCGTCTGAATGTGACTAATTGCATCGTATTAGCATGAGAAATGATTGCAGATCAGTATTAGAAAAAGATCAAGTCACGTGCCATTTACCAGCATATCAGCGAGCCGACGATATCGTGACAGAAAATTATGATTTACTGCGACGAGCGCGACGAGATGAACAAGGTTAACAAGCCGTATAATTCAAACTCATCTATACAAATCTCTCGCTCACATCCACCCCAGTCTCGTCAAATTGATTATATCGATGGAAAAAAATGTTTTTTTTTTCATGTCAAATTAATTAATCGAAATCCTACACCTAATTACATGTGTTTCCCCAATGTATAACAAGCATATTCAACAACACACAATCTGAAAAAAGTAATTTGATCGATAATTAATTACCTAAAACAATTGAAATGATAATAAACATGAAAAAATATCAAATTTCCCATGTTTCAATCAATTTTTTTATTATTATTGAAGATCGGAATTTTCATCAAGAGATCTTTTTTGTAAAAAATTTAATAAGCTACAAAAAAGATTCTTTCCAAAATTTATCAAACTAGCACCCTTATCGCGATATTGGCAAGTAAAATGTTGTCAACTTTTCCGCGACACATGTACTCAATTTTGACACGTTAAAAAATCGTCAAAAAATGATATCAAGTCATTTTTTAAAAGGGTATTCCGCATCATCAAAAATACCGATAATTTTGAATATTTTAATTTTTTGATGAAATTAATAATTCTAAACCAGAAAGTTTTACAGATTTTTTAGAATATAAAATAGTCTTTTTTTTTCTTGGTTTTTTAAATGCACTGCGTCTATAAAAGTACTTGATATTCCTCAAACTTATCCGCCAAGAACAGGGACAAACGACTGCCCTTTGTCTCTGGCCGACAGCGCGGCGATTGTCTGTCTAGGATGACACAGTGCGCGAAGAGGGCAAGCGATTCGCCCTGAGGTAGTGGACACACACGTGGAATGCAATGATGACACTTTTACCCCACATGCGCGCGTTAGAAAAAAAGACGGCACCACTACAAACTACACACAGGGAAAATGGATGGCAGAAGAAAAGAAAAATGTCACGTCGTTCGTGTCCGAGAACGACGTGATCTCGTCGGAAGTTTTCGTCGAGTGTTTCATCCGTTTCCGTTACTCATCGTGTGACCAACTTTTATTTTTCCTTCAGCCCACACACACACACACACACACATTGCAAGTGAGATAAAGTGTTAAAGTCAAGTTACACGACGCTTCAAATATGCCCAGAGAATTTAATGCGACTCAGATATATATAATTTTTACACAAAAAAAAAAATTCAAAAATGTCAAAGGGCCATCAAAATAAAATAAAAATCTTCAATTTAATTCTCTAAAAAATTAGTATTGAATTTTTCACGTAATATAATAATTAATTGTATAAGAAAAATTTTTTTTCAAGTCACCCAAATCGATTGAAAGCGATGAAAAAAAATTCAAAATCAATACAAATAATCCTAGAGCTCTTAAAGTACAATATTAACCTGCATAAAAAAATTATTCAACAGTATTTAAACCAAAAACATGAGTTGCAAATGTAAAAAATTGATTATAAATTTTTTAAACACTATCAACGGCCAATAAATCTTATTAATTAAGGAGGAAAAAAATTTTTTTTTTTCGCTCCCGATGGTCAAATCCCACGCGATAGACCAAGATTTTTTTTCTATAAAAAAAAGAGAGACATATAGCATGAGGGATAAATTTCCGTGAAAAGCATTGGTCGAGGTCAATCGATAATTCTGATGCAGTGGCAGAGCAGAGCCACACTGAAAATGGAGCGGAAAAAACGTTAGGATATACGAATGCCGTAGATACTGAAGACCACCTGAACCGACAAAGAGACGATCAAGTCTTTGAAAACGAACGCGAAAGGTCTGGCGGGAGTTGCAGCGCGTGTTCCAGGTGCTGGCGGACTGGCTAAAGGAATATAACCGTACGTACACACACGGAGAATAAGATATATATTCAGTTGAAGAGAATATCCCAAGACGCTCTTGAAAAACGTCTGCCTGATGCCATGCTCTTTCAGCACTGGCGCCGCATCGCACATATACAAACCTAACACAATCATGGTATTTTCCGGAAAAACCACTCTTGCGTCGGGGAAAAAACACTTTCGAGACTTCATGCCAACCATCTAAACATCCATTTTGCGTCCGAGGATTTTTTTCCAACTCAAAAAAAAAAATAAAACATAAAATTTTATACTGAAAAAAAAAAAGTTCTCAAGGAAAAGTTATTCGAGGGGAAAGACAGAGAGCACAGCAGCGCGGCACTTTGGTAAGTCGAGAAAGCTTATATTCAAAGAGCGTGTGCCTGCAAACTAGTAGAGTGTGTGCGCGAGTAGAGGTGATGGAGTGAAAAAAAGCCGGCGAAATCGAAGGTATATTTTGTTGAACGAGGAAGCTCGCAACTGCTGAGCATACAGAGAGAAGAGCTCAGGAAAATAAATAAAAGCAACATCTACAGGAGGAAAAAAAGAGAATTCTCCACCAGGCGCACCCGGTAATCCTCTACCACACACTATACTGAGACGTAACCTTACCCGTGGAACATCGGGGCAACAATGAAACCCCCCTCTGTATGTATATAGTACCTGCGAAAAATTATCCCTCTTCATGTGTGTACGGTATTCTTTTTTTTTCAATTGTAGGCGGATATACCAGCGCGTGTACACACCGTCGCCCATCCCCTCAATTTTCGGATTGTCATCAGAATTCCGAGATCGACACGCTTGATACTGTCTATTCAGTTCCCCAGGCGAACAATCATACAAGATTCGAATTATACAACACATATCCTGTCAAACTTTTATTCGGAATTATTTCATCAAAAAGTTATAGTCGTGTTTCTTTACTCTGGAGAAAGAGAGAGACTGGAGTAAAGTGTCACATTTGTCAGGATTGAATTTTTTTTTATTTCGAGAAGTGGATGGAAAAAAAATTGCAAAACATCAGTGACAAATTTGCAAATTTATGAGATTGTGAAAAAAAAAAAAAATTTTTTTTCCAGGTTTTTGGTGAAATGCAAAAGAAAAAAAGAAAGCATTTTTTAGTATAAATTTAAAGAAAACCTTTTTTAAACACACTTTTGAATGGAAAAATTAATTTTTTAGGATTGTAATTTTATATTTGATGATGCTATCACGATTTTTTAGGATAAAAAATTAGTTTTACATCGGTATGAGGAAGAAAAATAAAAAATAAAAGAAAAATTCAGAGATTTATTGGTGATTTCACCGTTGTCTGCTTTAACTCAACTTGCTCTACTCGACTGCAGCTGACTATACGCCCGTGTCCACACTTCCTGTTTCCCCTAGCTGCGATTGGGTGCTTAAAGTTCTTGGAGAAATCCACGGAAATACCACAAGGCTTGCACACTCGTATTCGATACATTCTCTGCGGTTATCGACTCTCTAATTCTGCCTGCCAACAGCTCGAGTTGAGAAAAAACAGACTGTGGACGTGAAATATTCCACAAAATCCAAAAAAAAAATACTATATATATTCCTAAGTATATTATACCGTTAAACTGTAAAACTCAATTTTTTATTTGTTCACCTATTGTAAAATTAATTCGAAGGCCTGGGAAAAAAATTAAAAAATGTCAAGATGTTGAAAAAATCAATTTTGCATGTCTGAAGTGGGAAAATTTTTTTTTCCTTTTTAATTACACAAACAGAAATCAGTATTTTTATTTTCAACTCTTCTAATTACTGGGTATATCCATCATAAATGTCCTCCACTTTTTTTTCTCTCTCTCTCTCTCGATTTTTTTTTATTTTGCCAGCCTTTGACATCTGCAGTCTACTCTTTCTTGCCTTTTCTAATAACTCTTCCACGCCCACTCATTTTATCGGTGTTTCTACTCTCCCTTTCTCATCGTCGTACTACACCCCAACTCCCGCAAAACTCCGGTCCAATATCATTAATTAGCTGTTTCCCTTTGTACTATTTACACACCGATATAATTCCATATTTACTCTTAATAAATTAAACCAACTTTATTATACTCTCCTGAAAATGATCTTGGTGGATTTTTTTTATATATAAATTAATAAAGAAAAAAATTTGAAGAGTGTGAAAAAATCCATCATATAGTAAATATGAAACATAATAGAATAAAAAAATGCTCCATCACTGTCGATCATCACCAATGGCACACCGCGTATGGATGACGTTTTTATTTTTTTTGTTCTTTCTTCAAAGCATCCCCTATCTCATCGACTATTTTTCATTTACGCCTCCTCGCTTCTTTTTTCCGATTATCCCTAACTAATCCTCTCCATTTCAAACCCACGTTTCAGCATGATCAACAGACAATTTTTTAAAATCGACAATTTTCAATAAAAAAATCTTTCTTCTTTTTTCAAAAGAACAAAATCTAGAACTCTGTTGTTTTAAAAATCCAATTTGTCATCGGACCATAACCATATACTTTTGAAAAAAATTTTAACAATCAAAAAATTTTTAACAGAAACAAAAAATTATAAGAATTTTTTTTTTCCAACAAAAACATTTAAAAATCACAAATTTTAATCGTAATCAACAAAATGCAATCCACATGTGCATTAAAAAAAAAATTTTTTTTTGTTTATTATTGTTTATTGCCAATTTTTAACAACAATTTGAGCTATTCCGAAACAACAAAATTCGCCGGCATAGTCACCTCCGGTATGGTCCAATGGCTAAGATATCTGGCTCTCACCCAGGAGTTCCGGGTTCGATTCCCGGTACCGGAAATTTTTTTTTTTTTTTTCATTATATTTAATAAAATTATATGAAAACGAAAACCATCTTTTAAATAAACTTTTTTTATAAAAAAGTTTTTCAAACTTCCGAAAAAATGCAGTCACGACAACCTATTTTTAATGTTATTTTACGTGAGAATTTTATTTTTAAATGTTTTTTTTTCATTTGAGTAAATAAAAAAACATTTAATTCATTAATGAAATGCATTAATTGCTGTTTTTTTTTCAGTGAAACGTGAGCCCTCAAACATAACGACGACGCGCCACCGCGTGAGATGTGAATATTAAGCGGTGGACACGAGGGTAGAAAAAACATTTTATACGTGCAACCATTATTATTTCATCAGATCCAAAGTGCTGACATCTGTAACCCGCGTCGTCCAAACAATTTTTCGAGCACACACACACACATATCACATCCCCCACAAACTATCCCTCTTCACTTCTTTTCCCACTGGCGCGCCCGTCTTATTAACGGATTTCCCTCTGCTCTACAGCAGCACTTCCGCTTCACGAGAGTCGCCGCGATGTTCGCCCATTCAGCACGGATTCAGCATCACGAGGACCACGAGACACACATTCGCGCGTTTGCTAGTTTTTTTTTTAAACTCATTAAACTGCCCACGGGCCTCGTTACACTCCTTTGTGACCCCTCAACGATGTAGCACCCGGCCTCATTTCCCACAAAACTTCTCACTCTATACTCTCATTGCCATCATTCTAGAGTGTATATCTTTTAACCTAGTTTTTAATCGTAAAATTTGCAGACTGAAAATTAATATAATCACAAATTTTTATTACAATTCTCAATCTCAAAATTTATTACTTTATTATTTATTAATTTTTAGAATAATATCATAAGATAATTATTGAAACGTCATTTCGACATAAAATCTAATTTAAAAAATTGAAAAAAACCTTGACTTGCTCGCCGAACTCTTTACATTTAAATAAAAAAAAAAAGAAATAATTCTTCAATGATGGAAATAAGTCGCAATATCTCGAGCAATATAAGTACACATTTTTATGACACCTGAGAAAGATAAGAAAATGCATATAAAAATGATATAAATGCATATAAACAGTCAATTGAGAAAAATATCTACCATATATAGAGTTAACTTGAAAATATTGAATATAAAATCTGTTGCAAAAAATCAAATAATTCAAAATAACACAAAAACAAATTTTCACGACTATATAAACACAATGTAAATTTAAAAAAACCTGAAAGTAAAAAAAAAATTCAATAAGTATACTGTCAAAGGGAAAAAGTATCAAAAAAAATTGCATATATCTATTTTTTTATATAAGCACCCATTAATAATCCTAAGAGGATTTAAAAATTAAACAGACTACTCAAAAGACTCAAGAATAAATAGAATAATTACTCAAGCATAAAATCATCAATTAGAAATTATTTCACATGACTTATCATCAAGTATATATAACCTAACCCTATTTTCCCAAGAAATTGCCCCATACACACACATGTCGCACCAGAGACGAGTTTTTTTTTTTTGCGTTTATCCAAGCAGAAAACGTCGCTATAGCGTAGAAAAAATGCCCTTGAAAACGTGACTGCAAGTGTGTGTATAGACTTGGAAAGAGGATTTAGCTGCTAGGCATATAGGTATTAGAGAGAGTTGAACCTACCGAAGGACATGGAGACACTGCTAGAGCCCTTTTGCGCGGTGTGTTGCATAACTCAGCGTTGGTTAATTAGCAAATTTAATCACCGCATCCCAAGACCCAGACAACTGCCCGCGGTCATACAGTCTAATACATTCGAGGCACACAGTATATGCAGGATAGCAGAGGTCAACCAAAAGAGAGATGGCACTGGAAACCTCTAGTCTACTCTGAAACTACTACTATACATCTCTTTGTTGAGTGCTCGAATCTCGACCCTCAACTTTGAAATCAAATATCCCATAGCGACAACCAATTTTCCTCCACATTAATTCAATTACCGTGTCTTTATGTTCAAGTATTTTCAACAACCTCTTTCACAATTTTCATGTCGAGAAAATTCCCCTTTCAATCAATTAAAAAACAAAAATTAATGAATCTCAATTAATATCCAGAATTTTCATCAAAATATCCACTCAACAAGAAATTTCAATTAATAAAACAAGATTTCGTCAGATAAAATAATTTTTTTTAAATAATTCAAGTGTGCCTGAAACCAATAAAGCTAATCATTCAAAAATTTAAAATATTTTATTTGCTGATATCCTTGATAAGGATGCGCGATAGACAAATTTTGATAAAAACCTTTTTTGTAGCTAATAAAATTTTCTTTAAAAATGGTCTCTTGATAAAAATTTCTATCTTCAGTAGTTTTGAAGATATTTCAATTTAATACAGTATAATTTTTCATTTATACCTTTTATTGACTTTAGACACTCGATTTCTCCATTTTTTCAATTTTTTTAATTAAAAATCTCTTTAAAAAAATCTAAGTGATATAAAGATTTATAGGAAAAAAAGTTTTAATTTTGTATAAACTTAAAATTCAATTTTTTAAAACAAAATTTATAGCCAAGAAAATTTTTTTTTTTTTTAAATTACCGACATTAAATCTAAATTATAGTCGCGGCAAGCAATATATATCGAGAATAGTGCGCCATAATTTTCTATTTTCAATCATAGAAAAAAAATACCAATAATTTAGTACAAAAGAACCGTTATTAACTCATCGAGAGATCAAATTACTTCGACATAAAAGTGATAATATTAAATTATATAATATACAGTCGTGATCGCGGCAACCCGTTTGTGCGGATGAGCGCAGAGTAAAAAAAAAAACGAAAATGATAAGAATTGTCAAAGGTAATTAAGCGAACAAGGCCACCCACTGACCGTCATTGATTTCTCGATCGTTTTATTAAGCGATCCGCACGCTAAGAGAACCGACAAACCAGTCCCAAGCCGTCTATATAAACTCCTAGAGGCAAAAAAATGAAAATACACTGCGGCACAATATTACTATGACAGCCGACATAGCTAGAAGACAATATATAGACGATAATCGATACAGATTGTAACAGGAGAACAACTCATCTGCGATCTGGAGCTAAAAAATCCCGAGGTCATCTGAGTGAATCTCTGCGAGGAGCGTCCGACAAATCGGATCAGTGTGTTCACTGAAATGGAAAAAGAAATTGCCGACGATTCGCGCAAGAGCAAGAACAAAAAAAACCCTTGAAAAATTGTATTAAGCTTTATCAACCATAAACTACTGATTTTTTTAAATAATTTTTTTTTTTCTGAAAAAAAAAAAATTATCGAAGAATAAAATATCGATATAACAACATGATATTCCCTCCATCAAGTGGTGTCAGTTACATGCAAATGGCTTAGACGGCTAAAATTCAAACCAGCAATTTAGATACTTTCTTTTACCAACAGAAAATTACATTTAATTTCGTATATTTTAACATAGAAATTATTTCTGTATCCAATTTCATAAATATTTAACTTTTTTTCACTTTTAAAAATGGAAAAAAAAAAAAACAATTTTTTTATCATCATATAAATAAAGAAAAAATTTATCATTTATCATTGTTTTTCAATTTTTAAACCAGATAAAACGTTTTTTTTTTTTTTTTTTTCTAATAAATATCGTCGGTTTATAAGTATAAAAAATTTTAAATAAAATAAAACGTCATAAAATCCGCATAAAAAAGAGTAATATTGGAAAATAATTTTCTATAATTGAAATAAATTTATCAAAATCCGGAGAATTCTGTAATTTTTTCTCTAGCTAATTACGAAGAAAAAGCGTAGGTAATACAGAAAAAAAAAAAAAAAACAAAACAAAATGAAAAAAAGAAAAACCTCAAGAGACTAATAACCATTGATTTTACGATGGTGCAGATGGGCCTGCAGCTGATTCACATTGCTACTAAATAAGAGAGAGAGGCAGTGAGGACATAGCGGCGCGTAGAGTTGGTCCCTCAGCTTGTTGATTCACAGTGAAGCCTATCGGTATGCCATAAATGGTCTCGAGACCGCTCGCGAGAAGAGTCCAAGGTGGATCGGCAAAGGTTTCACAAGGAGTATGCGCGCGCCAACAACATCCCCATCGACCTGTCTGCGTTGCTCCTATTGCCCTGCCGCCTCGCTTTATCCTTTTCGCCGCTTTGTGTATAGCCTATATCACGCTCGCTCAGCCAACGAAGTCTCGAGGTTTATTGGCGCCCTGGCTCGTTCAATTCTCAACTTATCGACTTCAGGCACAGCTAAACTTCTTGTCTCTTGTCTCTCTATATTGTCGCACGAGTTCCAAGGAACATTCAAGTGCTCCGGGTCATCAAGGGATATTTTTTTTTATCCGAAATTCCTATGGTTTATCTAAATTGATCTCGAGAGACTTTGGTTATTTTTTGTTGAATTTTTCACGAGATACAGGTGAGATTTTGCACTTAAAATGCGAAAACTTATCGAAAAATAGCCCGTGGTAAATTTTTTCACGATTAGTTATCAAAGAAAACATTTTTTTCTTCTTATTTAAACATGATATACATTTATGATACTGTTTGAAGTAACTTTTAATTGCATAAAAAAGTTTAATTCATTTTTTAAAACATTTTTTTCATGAAATTTGCAACAAAAAAAAATAGTTTCGAATTTTTTTAGAGTAATTTTTCCGATTTTTCTACTAACAACAAGTAAAAACATGGGTGTAAATAATTTTCAAGCTGTTAAGAAACAAATATAATCATTTTTTTCCTACAAAAAACCTCAACTATGAAAGTTTGGTGTTTTTTTTTTTCAAGCACAACCAAGTAAATTAAGGTATTGAAAAGAAACAGGCCTGACTAATTTAACGTCCGCAAATGGAAGCAAGCATCAAAATCAAGGTAGAAAAGAGCCAAAAACCATTAACCAATAATAATGTGTAACGGTAACGCGGTTAATCCCAAGGTCAGACATAATTTCCCAGGAAATTCTCGCACGTTACCGTGGTTCCGGTTGTCGTGGTGGGTAATCTCGTTGCTCACCAAGCAAAAGGGAAGAAACACACCGTGATGGTGAAGAAGCGAACACGAAGTAAAGTAAAAAGGGAAAGGGAAGAAAAAAAACGAGGCATGGGCAAAGCATATCAGAGTGTGTGTGTGTGTGTGTGTATGTGTGTTATAGAAGAGAGACCGAAGGAGGATGAGACTGTAAGGCTTCTCACCCGTCGCGCGATCCAGTCTAACCTCAATGCCCTCGCTCAAACAAAAGCCTCTGTCTTCTGCTCTTATAAATTTCCAGTTAATCTCTTAATCACGTCTGTCTTCCCGAAAAATATTACCCAATACGTCTAGCTTCTCGCATTGCCACCAAGTACACACGCTCTTTAACAATTAAAACGCGAAAAAAAAGTCCACTTGTCATAAAAAAATTAAAACCCAACCATTTAACTAAATTTTTATAAATTTAGTTTTCCGACATTTTGCCAAATAACATCCACAGAATATCCAATAAAGAAAAGTAATGCAAAAATATGAAACTGAATTTTTTCAACTTCAAAGAAGGATATACCAGAAAAGAATTTTTTTTCTGAAAATTCCCATTATAAAGTAGATATTAATTAGATAATCAAAAATACTTTGCTGAAAAATTAGCGAAAAAACAAAAAAAATACAGTTTAGGCGAATTTTTTCGCTATTTTTAGATTTTTTAAGTAGAGTAACCTACGTTATGTCAGCCAAAAACGTTTTTTTTTTTTGTTTTTTTGAGTTGAATTGGTTTTAATAATAAATTTTGTGGTGTTTGATGAATAAAAGAAAAAAAATTTTTTTTTGTCAAATTTTCAAAGGGATACATACCCCTTTAGAAATCTGACAGTATTCACAATTTTTTCAATTTTTCACAAATTACTCGATAACTACGTGAGATAACGAAAAATATTATTAGAGTAAACTTTTCAGGGGTTCAATTTCCTACAAAAAACGTCAAAAAAACTTTTTTGTATCTCTCCTAATTTTTGAGATATCACGAGTTTTTTAAAATTTTCATTTTTCAAAATATTTCGAAAATAAAGCAAAATATCAAAAAAATGTATTCCACATTTTTTGTAGTCCATAAAATTTACAATCATTTAGCTTTAATAATATTTTTCGTTATCTCGCGTAGTTATCAAGTTATCGGCAAAAAATTGCAAAAATCACAAAATTTCCAGAGTCGTACCCATCAAAAATTTGACTGAGAAAAAAAAATTTTTTCATCACAACCAAACTTTCTCAAATTTATCCTAGATACTTTAACATAAATAAAACCTAAATAACAATTTAATTCATTAATTTTAAGACCCTAAACATTCGCCTTTTTTGACACTGAGCGCCTCTGCACATTTAACCGTATAACTTCTCAAATTTCAATGATTCCCATAAACTTTCTACTGCAAAAATATCCAGAAAACATCGGGCATGAATAATAAATGCCTAAAAAAAAAATTTTCCAATCATTACAACACAAAAAAAAATCAGATCACGTATATAGTCACAGTGGCACACGACGGATGTAAATACAGTGCGGTTGCGGCTGGATATTTTTTTGACAATAAAAGGCAGCAATAAATCAAAGATTGGGTCGCAGTAGGAGGACAGGGATGCACGTTTGGTCGCGGGGATCCAAGGGACAGAAAAACTTTGGTGGTGTACATCCATAGCAAGAAAAGAAAAAAAAAAGGCCGAAGAAACTCGTCCGCGAATCAAGCGACTCTCTGCATTGTCGTCGTCAGTTTCTTCCCCGTTTTCTACCGCCACCGCGCGTTCCTATTCTATCCGGACTTGGCTTCTCGGTCGAGCGCCTGCCGTAAAATATATCGGCGCGACCCAACGCAACGGTGGAAACCTTTTCTTCGTGAGTGTGTGGCCACCATGCAGCCCGTGACGAATTCGCGTTATACTCGAGTTGGCTCGGCCGCCGCTGCCGAGAGTTTCCTTTCGATTCCGCTCACTGGCTGCAACACACCTTTGCTTGTATATTGATGATGCACGTATACTTGAACTCACCGCCCCCGCCCCCATAGACTCTCCGATAAACTTTGATTTGAACTGTCGAAAGACTTCATCCGTATCGCTACCTCAAATTCCAATGCACAGTATATATTTTTTTATATTTATTTCTCAGTTATAGTCTGCCAAACTTTCTCCACACGCTCATTTAAACAAGAAATTTTATTGATTTCATATTTTTAATCATTTTACGAGTAAAAAATTATTAATAACGTTTATGAAGAATTTTTTAAGGATTAAATATCTGTGATAATTGCCGAGTGAAATTGTTTTAATTTAATTAACAAGTTTCTCGAGGAATTAATTATTCGATATGACACTCAATCGCTATATTCCTTGTACTGGATAATTTCTTAATTATATCCCACAATTTCATTAGCCTACACCTGTGACAATATATAAAAATGCATTATTTATCATTTTAAATTGTTATTAAACTGATGAAAAATATTTTTTTCATTGTAACAATTGATTTGAGTTTGAAAAAAATTATTATTATTAATATTAAATCATTTCTTTGCAATTATCGAGACGTTTTACAAGTAAGTGTATAGTGAGTTGATGTCTGACCATTACGGCATTATCTACTACCACTGAACCCGCACTATCCCCTCTTGCTCCCTTTTACGACGGATAAGTTGGATATCCCATCTATACTGAATTTTTTTCACATATTTTTTGAAGTAAACTGTTAATTATGTCGCGTAATAAATTTTTTAAATCTCATTTCGTAAAGAGAATTTAATTCTCTACAATTTCGCATTTTTTTTATGTGCACGTTGGACCACTGTGGTATTAACATATATTATAAGATTTAGGGGAAAAAAAAAAAAAATCTCAACTGCAGAAAAGACGAATAATTCCGTGTAAAAAACTCAATTTCATGTCAGAAAAAAATTTTAACCATCAAAAATATATCCTTAAAAATTATTTCGATACGTTTTTAATTTTTAAAAACGAAAAAACAACTCCTAAACATTTTTAAACCGATGTATCTGCTCTTCTTATAAACAAAATCTCGCCTTCAAGAATTAAAATAAAAATTATTTTCAGATTTTGTCAATTTTTGTAGGAAAAAATAAAAGTTAAAAATTCAATTGAACATTTATAAACCGTATGTTTTAAACTCAAAATAAGAAAAAAAAATTTTATGTTAAAAAACCAATAAATAAAAAAATTAGATCGATTCTGCAATCAAAATAAGAAATATCTATAATTCAGCTTATATAAATTGGGGGGGAATATAAATTGAATTGAACGAGAAAGAGGTTTGGTAACCTCAAATGAAGGTTCGAGTCACGATAAGCGAGCACGGGTATATTCGAGTGTTCTCTTGAATTACTGCATAGCAGCCAAGCAGAATCGAGCTTTTGGTCTCTGGTCGACCATTGGGTCTTTGTGCAAGGCCAAAACACCGAGATATCTACCTAGGGAAACAGCGAGACAAGCCGAGAATATATGTATTATACAGAGAGATGAGAAATAAAGAAATACATATCCTCAGCGTTGACAACGACAGCATCACAAGAAGAAGTAAAAAAAAAGAATATAAACGTGCCGACGAAATCTCAAACACAATAAATAAACCTGCGCGCACTATCTCTCTAAAATCCAATCGACGCGAAAATCACCCCCAATTCGTCGTATATATTGCATCACAAATAAGTCGATACATATATGTAGAAAGGTGTGAAAAAAACAAAAAACAAGCAATTGAGTGTAACAACTGTTAACACCCATATAAATTTTCTTTGACTGTCCATAGTATCTGCTAAATATTGCATGGCGTGACAAAAACTCGATAAATTGCCAACATACCAAAGAATAATTTTTTTTTTTCAAGGAAATTTACTACTGCCACGCTTGAAGGCTACAGAGGCAAAAAATTATACTGTATATAGGCACTTTGGAAGTCAAGTGGAACCACTGAATAATTCGAGAGTACTGTGAGAACAATGCAGAAATAAAATATATTTTTTTCCAATTGAAGAAACGAAAAAATAAATAAATAAATAAAAATATAATACAAAAGAAATAGGCACGACTGTATGTCTCTCTAAAATTCCATCACACGCAATCACTCGAGATATGTATATGTGTGTATATGTAAGAGAAACATATATGTTGATTGCATATATACACACAGAGAAGAATTGGATTCAAGATTGAAGATTGAACGAGCGTCGTTTGTCAGTCCTTTCCTTCGTGAATGCATTTTTTTTCTGTCTGCCTTTTCTTATATTTATCCCCCACTTTTTTTCTCCTTTATCTCCCTGTGTGAATACCTATCGCATATAAGTATATAGATATATATGTATATCTACGTAGTCAAAGTCATATATTTTTTTCTCATCCCCACTCTGCTCGGTTATACACGTTATTACACTTTCGAGGAGTCTCCTTAGGGATTAACTAAGATTAAATTTAAATAACTGTGAGCATATATTAGAATTTAAGAAAGAACTTTATAGATAAATGGTGCGAATGTATGTAGCAGTTCTTATTTGACCTTCAAAAACAATAAAATTATATTTAAACATGGAAAAAAAAATTTTTTATCCATCTTTTTTTGTTATTTCTAAATAAGATAAATATGACATTTTTTTCAAGTTAAAATCTATAATGAAAAAAAATATATGCCTAAAATCCAGAAAAATTTTTATTACATCTGTAGTTTTTTTTTACAAATAAAAAATTTTTTTAGGCAATAATAATTGTGGCAATTTCACCAATTAATTATTATATTTTTTATATCAATAATTTAGAAAAAAAAAAAAATCTCGAATGACATCTCAAATATGGATATATCCTGTTTCGAAACATTCGTGTATATAATTTGCGGATTAATTCCCATAATCGTGAAATACATTAGCATTGGCGCGAGTGAGTGTCACGAAAGGATGTATAGGCCCATGGCGTTTAAAAATATAATAAAAGGGCCGAAATTCATGGAGTATATAACACAGACATCTCGCGCACCAGTGTGTATTTTGTCGTGTGAGACTAATGACAATGGAACTCTCGCTTGCTTGCCTACATTCCACGCGCGCACCTTGTTCCATATAATAATAAGTCTAAAGCTGAACGCGTCTGCAAGCCATTCCCCTTGCGCGTCGTTAGTCCTGCCACCTTCCCATTCTCAGCATCAATTCACCTTTTCACTATATAAGGCCAATGGTGGGATTTATAAGCGGACCTATTATGTATGCTGCCACCAGTGCGTTAGCAGCCAACACCGCGTCCGTCCGTCCATACAGACATGAGGAATGAGGCGAAAAATTTTAGGAGGGCACTGTATACACAAACCATACATGCCCATCTACCATCTCAATTTCATTGTACTCAAACTGACTATGGTTATATACCAAAAAATCTAGCAAAAAAATTTATCATCATTTTTTTTACGTTTTTAATTTTTAATCAAGTGAAAAAAAAAACCAAATTTTCTAATAAAATAGTAAATTATATTTATTTATTCATTTAAAAAATACTTGAGTTTGAAATTCGAGTAAAAGACACATGACTGGAGTTTAACCTTAAAGTTAGCTACTTGCACCGGGCTCAGAGTGTATCTAGACCATTGTACGAGAATCCTGGATGGAGCACACGCCGTTATACTCGAAGCATTGCGTCCGGCCTGCTTGCTTTATTGCAAAAAGTATTAAAAGTCTCTCTGCCTACCTAGTTCAATCTCATCTGTGTTTGCTGAGCTCACAGAGAAACTCACTCAAAGAACAGCCCTTACTACTTGTTTTTAAGTCCCTATTTACGCCATCTGCACATCGCAGATCGTTTCTTAAGAATTTACCTGGTACAATACCTAATAAAAATTCTTTATTTTCATCTGAGTTAAGAAAAAAAAAATTGCAACTCATCTTAAAGCTACTTATAAATAAAGAGAAAAATCTGCTTATTTAATTATGTTGATCCCATAGATCTAGCAAGGCCTGGAATCTTTTTTTCTCAAGTCAAAAATCAAAAAGTTCGGGAATTGGCCAGAATAGCGTGTGTTACAAATTTAGATTTGCTACTTCTTCACGAAAGTCTTGGGTTTTTGGCATAGATACTGCAGAATTTGGCCTGCAGCACTCATTTTGGCAGGTGTGCTAGCCTTTGTGTGTTTCGACCTTCTTTCGAGAACAAAATAAGCCACAAGAAAAAACTAGGGAAGCATTTTTATGCGGAATTTAATTTCCTGCCAATTTTCAACAAAAATCTGCTATTATCTCGAGTACTTATCGAATTATTGTCGAAAAAAAAAAATACGAAAAGAACAAAATTATTAAAAAAAGACACCCCCTTTTAAAACATATTTCACGCCATCAATTAAAGATTTATCAAACTAAAACGTGTTAATTTAAATTTTGTAAATAAAAAATAATAAATCTCAGAGTTAAAATTTTTTACATTTATCACTGCCATTATAGGTCTGATCAGTCGCCCGCAATTTTGCTGACTCAAATATTCAATGTAGATATAACGAGACATGTAGTGCAAGTTTTTTACCATAAAATTGTCGTAAAATTAATCTGATAAAACGATATAGATTTATATGTAAAATGTTGAACAATGAAAATTGATAATAAACGAGTTTTATGATTCTCTTAAAAGAAAAGAAACAAAAAAAAAAAACTCAAATTGTGATTATATATGTGGTTACAATTTTATCAGAATTTTTCAACAATTCAATTTTATAGGTAAAAACAATTTTTTCATTGCTGATCAAAACTTTTTCTGCTTTTTAAAACATCAACGTTTAAAATCTTTTATGAAACAAAACACAAAATTGAATTTATTGCCTCGAAAAAAAAAAAAAACTGAATTTCCGGTCGTGAAAAATGATAAATAATTTATATATCCACAAAGAGAGTGGAACATAAGAAAAAACCTCATGAATTAAATATAATTTATATGCACCGTCGAATAATATACATGAAATAAAAAAAAAACCACAACAACAACGTTGGCTGGGTAATAATCGAGATGGGAATGAATAAAAATCTAGTTCAAAAACACTCATACGTATACATAGATATATTTCTTCATATCCAGAACATATATATTCCATGCACACGAAAAATCTTCTTTCCAGTATCTCTGATGCGAGAGCATATAACCGAGCGTAATACCTTCGCCCCTGGTGCGACATCATCCTCTGGCAAAGTTCCGTTTTACGGACGGAGGCAGAATAAAAATGTAAATCCACACACACACACACAGAGTAGCAGAGAAAACGCGTTGACGTAAGGCCGCAGAACGGGAGAGAGAGAGAGATAAGGAGAGGAAACGATGTTTCAGGCTATTTATCCTTTACCCCGTGTATACACAAAATGTCTCGTAAGTATACACTCGCATATGCATCATTTCACTTTCAAAGAATTTTTATCAAAATATGTAACCACACAAAGTACCGCCATCATCTATCTACACTATCCAATTTTTTTTTTCCCAATAATTCGTCAATTTTATTACATCATAAAATATTTGTCACAAACACAAAACCTCTCTCAATAAAAAATTCATATGAATCGGTAAAAAAACAAAAAATTTGACCAATCTGAAAAAACGACTAAATTGTTGAAAAAAATGTTTTACCTAAAAAAAAAAAAGACATTTGTAAAAACTTCACCAAGCGGAAAAACGAGTAAATTGTTTAAAAGAAATTTTTTCTCGAAAAAAATTTGTAAAAATTTTATAAAATAGAAAAAAACATTTCCAACTGGACTCAAGCAAAGTTCGTGAATGAAACAGAGTGAGAAGAAGAAAAAAAAAAGACCGAGGAATGAGAAATTTTTTTTTTCTGTTTTTTTTTTCTTTTTCTGTGTTTCATCCCAGCTATTTATTGTTCCGTTACGATGCATACGTAATTGCGGACGGCGAGAATTCAAAGTACCCGGACAACTCGGCCACAACGGGCGCGATCAGCATGCGGGACACGCTGCGTCGCGGCTGTATTATGTATTTAATTCACGTGGCGCGCATACTTGTAAAGTAAAGTGACCGAGGCGTCGCGCAAGCCATCTCAACCGCCGCTGACCAAACTTGACGGGTTTTAGGCGACTCGCTTATAGCCAGACAATAGAGCCGGACGATATCACTCTCTCTCGTTCTCTTTTCTTGTCATACGTGATTATTATGGAATAGCGCACATATACACGTGGCCACATATATATGCACACGAAGAGTGCACGACAATTAAATTCGTTGAGAGCTTCTCTGCACACTTTAGTATAAACTTTTAGCAGTAGAGAGGACAGACATGGCTCACATACACGCAAATCTAGCTGACATTATGAACTACTTGAAAAGCACTCGACATTAATGCTTTTTCGACTAATTCCAACACTGTATGCTTGCTGCGATTAATATTTTAGCTCGAGTATTACTACTTCTCAAATTGATTCGTTAGTTAATTAGATTTATTTTACATATTTATTCCAGTGCTTAAATCCTCCCCTTAGAACATTTATATTCATATTTTAAATTAATGCAACTGAAAAAAAAAATTTTTTTATTGAGAAAAATAAAAAGATATCCAACTAATTCCTAAAATTTATACGAGAAAAAAGACTAAATAATTTTTTTGAATTCATTAAAATGAATAAAAATCTATACATACAATTAAACATTTATTTTATGTAACTAACAAATTTTTATCTACTTTTTTCATAGCTTGTAAAAAAATACATGTATGATTTAAATAAAAAAATGAGTTGAAATTTTTTTTATTCAATGCATTATATGCATGTGCGATGATAAAAGAGCAGTAATACTTGACAGAGATATTAATTATATTCCCAGTAACTTTATTTCCCAAGAGAAAAATGAAGTTTCAGCTTTTCAGAGTATGTATATAGAGGAGTGTGTGTTCCTGCACATTTTCCCAATTGCCAAGCGCACTTTTACCCTCGTTCTTTTTTTTTCTATCATTAAATTTTTTTTTTTGCCATCCTATGGCAATCTACTGGAGCAAGGGGAAGTTTGTGTTCTCCTATATATATATATGTATATCTGAGTGGCAGACTTGGAGCAGAATTTTTCCATGAGCCAAAAGAAGCGTCCGGAAAGCATTTTCTATCCAAAAGTTCATATATATACAATGGAATAAGTTGAAATTGTCGTATAGAGGCCGGAAGACTGCGCAAACTATGCGTGTATACACGCGCTGCAGTGCGATCGAAGAGCAGGCGCGTAAAAGCCGTCAAAGTAAGGGTGTATATAATCCAACGGATTACTTTTTCGAGAAATCAATGTACCGCGGATACCGGACGGTCGTTAAGCATGAATTTATTGTCGATTGCCGGACGCTAGAAACGACAGTAGTAACAGAGGGGGAGCTGAATTGTGAGCGCAAATCGACAAATACTCGGGGGATGGGGTTCCTATTGCTACTACAACGGCCCCCTGGAGTACGCATACTGTCAAAAAAACCTCCTTACTAATGAAAAAAATTCTTATCTCCCCTTAAAAAAATTTTTCAACAGAAAAACATTTTATAACACAATTCTATTGCTAAAAATATAAGTAAAAAATAAATTTCAAATAATTGAAAACAATGTAAATAAAGATATCCAATGAAAAAAATAATTTTAACAGATAAAAAATAATTATTAAGGTTAAAAAAAAAAATTCTTAAAAAAATTTAACTATACTTAAAAATAAAGATATTCAGTTAATTCCCTCTATAATAATACCTAAAATTAATTCAAATTAGTGACTACTTATAATACTAGAGAAAAAAAAAATTTGAAGATAAAAAAAATTAAAAGGGAATTATTAATATTGATGACTTTATAATTCAACAAATAACGAAAAAAGATGAGAATTTAATATTTTAGCATATAAGAAGAGATAAAGACAACAAATTTGATATATTTGACACATTTCTCGCTCTTTCTCCTTCTCTACGAGACAGAGAATTTCTAATTAGTGATTTTAATCTGGCAAAGAGATGTCGACACAGCAAACACAAAAAAAAAATCTGTGCACGTATACCTTTATTTCGAAAAAAAAAAAAAAAAATACCAATATATCTGTGAATATATATTTTTCATGCTCGCAAAACTCAATTAAACTTGGAGAAACGACTTTTGTTCATTTGCTTTAAATATTTCCAAGTCAAAGATTTAATTTCCCGTCTGCACACAAATAAAACTTAGTATATACATATATATTTATACAGGTCAAAATAAAATAAGCAAAAAATTCATATGAAAAAATCCCTCCCACAAAAAAACAAAAAATAAGATATCCATCATCAAATGTATAAAATCACAGACGAGAGGGTAAAAAAAAAATAAGCCGCCTTGGCATTTACATCAATTGTAATTCACACCTGCGTTGCCTAATTCGAAGGATCATTCGACTAATGCCCAAACGAATCCATCAAATCGGAGACTGATGCGTGAGTTGAGGCGTGTGCGCGCACGCCCGTCATAGAAAAAAAAGTAATAAGAAATATTTTCCTATGCGTGGACAAAAAGATAGAGAGAAAAGTAAGTAGAGACATAAAAAAAAAAAAAAGAAGAATTTCCAGTGGGGAGAGAATATACGCGGGGCCCTATAACCCGAAGGCCCCGAGTAATAAAAAGCAAAAGACCGGTAGATGAGGCTTGCGGTGGTGTGTGAGAGGATGCACCAAGTGAAGGTGGCTGGTTGCGAGGTAGAAAACCATGCACCGACCGAATCAACGAGTTAAACACAGAGAACCAAGACACTCTGGCTAAGAAGTATCGTTCTACACACACACTTGAACGCATCAAAGAGGAGAATGAAGAACCCGCGAGGTCTGGAGTGGGGCCTCCAACGTTGCCACATGTGTTTTATAAATTTTCATTTACATTATTTGTCATTTTTTAAACCAATAAAAAAATTTTTATCCATCAAAAAATTAAAAATTAAACCTAGACCTTCAAAAAAAAAAAAAAAAATCCCCATACATTTATTATATTTTTTTTCACTAAAAAAAAAATATAAAAGAAATAAAAAATTTGAAAAAATTCGAATAAATGATTTGTCAGTGATGAGAATTTTTAAAAAATTCTCTGACGTAAAGGCGAACACAATAAGAAATAAATATAAAACAAAGTAAAATAAAAAATAGAAGAAGAACGTGTTGATAACGAGGCACATACAAACGCAAGCTGTCTGGCTTGAGAGAAGAAGAAACGACCCTCCAGCATAGATTCTACATCACTGACAAGAAGACGACCCAGCTCGCTTTCTCTCACGGGATATATACCTTTGAAAACCGATACGCTGTGCTTTCCGATGGAGCGCCCCAGTACAAATCCAAGCAAAGTACATACTCTCTGGCTGCAAGTAAAGACAGCGACGAAGCTCGCGCGCGCCGCGATGTTCCAACCCTTTCAGCGTCAACATCTGAGGCACACGCTTGACTTCTATATGCATTTGCATGTTGTCGTATAGTATAAAGAGTGAAAAATCTTAATACATGCATTGTCATCGCAATTTTTTATGAATTTTAACACCAAATATTATAAATATGTATGAAATTCTCCCCTACAAAATGTTTTATCCATCAAAACAATGGGGGAAAAATTTTTTTTTATTCCATCTAAAATTTCCCACACAATAACTATAATATTTTTAATCGAAAAAAAAAAAAACAATTTATGAAATGTAAATTGATCAGTTTTCGGTGAAATATTTCAATTAATTTATGAAATAAATATTTTCATAAATGTTTTTTTTTTCTAAGTAAAATGTAATTAAAGCAAGTGTTTTGCAGTTTGTTACAGTTGGCAGGGAAACTCTCGAAAAATATCAACTATAATTAATTCTGAAAATTAAATTCACTTATATGTATACACACGCGCGTCTGAGATTCAAAATTTCACCACTATGCCTACTCTACTCTCGTCGGCACATTGTATTTAACCTCTCTCTGCGTTGTTTACGAACGGACGTGTACATCCTACGAGGTATGTACATTTTCCAGTTCTGAGTTAATTACTGTCGGCACGTGCGTAGCCCAGTTTCATGGTAATTTCACTCAAGTACAAATGTGACTACCTGACTGTACGTAGACTATACACGCGCTGTACACCATCACTGTTTGTAACACGTTGAAATATACAGTCAAAACTCTTCCTTAAATATACTTCCATGTATATTTATTTCATTTAAACACCGAACAAAATTTTTTACAATCAATTTCATGAATTTTTTAAATGAAAATAGGTCAGATTAATTGGATATCTTCATATATTCAGCTTGATTTTTTGATGGAATGAGAAAAAAAAATTTTTTTCTTTTTTTTATGGAGCGATAAAAATTTTAAAACGTGTCCTATATTTCTACTCTAACTCGACACGATTTTGTGGTGGAGAACAAGTGTTCCCATTATCTTTTACTGAGTTCTAGCTTGTATGTATCTCACAAGACTCTTTGCTTCTATCCCCGTTAGTCTATATCTTATACAATGATTTCCTCTTTTACACGCGGAAAACAACATGGTTTGAAATTTTTCTCATCGTGAAAATACCACCAAGAATTTTTACAAATCTACTTATTCTCAATATATTTTCTCCTATATAGATCTCAATAAAATCTCAATCAATGCTCGGAATTATTAAAAAAAAAAAAACTATTTATTTGAACAGTTTTAATGATTTTAAATTCAAAAAATCCGTTTTTTGATGATTTCAACGGTTAATTAACGACCAAATTTTACAATTTAATTTATCATATCGATTATAACACGAGCAACAAACTTTTAATCACTCGATACACGTGAAAAATTGTATATTATAAATTTAACGCGAGAAAACTGATATTTGGAGGAAGAAGATTCAAGACCAAGAATTAATTCTGATTCTGACAGTGTTCCCGACCGAACCAATGAAACTCAACACACCTTTTGATGTTTATTTAAAAATCTTGGCCTCATATAAGCTGTTTTTTTCAGCCAAAAGTAGGCAGATAGAGGCTTAATTCTTCCGGCAAATTCAGCATCTTGAGTGTGAGTGCACTCAATATCTCAGAAAAACCAGTCACCACTTGAAATTCTGCTGATACCCTACTTTTTTAGTTTACCAACTTTTATTATAAACTTCTGATACCTTCATCCTATTATTTCCCATATGCTCTTAATTTTCTAATTAATTAACAAAGTGCGCCAGCGACATGTCAGAATGTGTTCAACCTTCAAATTCGCCATTTGACGCCATAAGAGGGTCAAATATACTAGGCTTTACGACGGAAATATATAGCAAAATAATGAAGAAATATATTGAACACAAAAAAACGATAAAAAGCAACGTAAGAGACAACTTAGCACTGAATAGTTGGCCAGCGGGCAACAAGCACATACAAAAGAGGGGTCGCGACACATATATAGAACTGTAATCAGCCGATAACTGGATATCCTCTAGGGTCTTCTTGAAGCACTTGTTTCCATGACAACGCTCGTGTGATGCCAGTGAGCATAGAGAATAGTGCGCGCACTACGATATAGCTTATTTGAACGTCGCATCACACATATACATATATATCCAGCAACATAATCTCCATTACGACCATAACATATCACAAGTTATTATTCTTAGAAAAGCTAACGAGAATAATAACCTTCAACATCTGTGTGGCTATATTCCTCTGCTATATTAACTCTCGGTAATCTCGCGCAGGCCGTAGAAATAGCGACATTCCCACGAAGAAGATATGCCAAGCTGAAGAAAAATTCTATCATACTGATGTGAGTAAAACCCGCCCCACAAACACGCATCAACTGCGACTAATATTCAGAAATAATTACCACAATGTGTTTGTGTTTATGTGTTGAAAAAAAATTTTTTATTAAATCACCCGCTGCACATAAAAACGTCAACTCAATCTAACTGCAGCGACAGCTCACGAGAGATCATTCGAGTCGTGACGTTCCGCACACTCACAAACGGGATCAGACGCATAACCAGTCTCATAACTTGTAGGTTATCATCACCAGGCACATGCTACCGTGACAGCACTTTTCATATAAGCAGCTCAACGATGATATAAATATATACTAGTCTCTTCCGCTACTCTCTATTTCTGGGTCAACACTAACGCTATGTTTTCCCTAACATTGGGGGATTACACTCTTGTTTGTTTCAATCTATCATCGCACGACGCGATTCTTTTTTTTCAATTCAACTTCAACTAGCAATCAAAAAATGCAATTTCTATTTACAATGGTGAAAAAAATAATTGGAAAAAAAAAAGAAATCTAGCAATATGCGACAAACTTCCATTGCAGTAAAAATATCTGAAAAATTTTTCATTATTAATAAACATTGCTTTAAAAAATATACATGTTAAAAAATTATTTTTCGCAAAAATCAATGTGAATATCTCAAAAATTAAGTTAGAATTTTTTTTTCTATCAAATAATCAATATTAGTTAATCCAAAGCCAGGAAATTTTACGAATTATTTAAAAATTCAACTTTTTGCTGCTCCAAAAACAGTTATCAATAGTTTTAGCCTCGTTGAATTTTTCCTCATGAAAACAAACTGAAATACACCTTTTTTCAATGCTAAATCCCCGCCTCTCCTAAAAAAAAACGTATATGAAAAATAAAAAAGACAGTTTTGACACACAAGTCACAAAATACGATGTAATCCTACTTAAAAAAAAAAAAAAATATTTCGACAGTGATATCACACACAGTGGAAAATTTTTTTTTTCATCTCTTTTGTTTCCATCAAGCGACTAATCCTCAATGTATCGTGTCACAACTCGCGATTTCACGAGTATCAGCGCAGGAATTCAAGCTCAGTCGCGCTCATCGTGGCGAGAGTTCAAGTTTAGTGACTTTACTACGTGTATGGTATAGGGTGAGAGAAGGTTAAAACCTTGGGTAGAAAAAACACCGGGAGCAGCGCGTGAAAAGAGTCGAGAGGGCAGCAGCAGCAGCATGGCGGCGAGGAACAACAAAAAAAAAATATATATAAAAAAAGCAACGGCGCAACCTCTGCTGAGCGTGTCACGCTTCGTGAAATTCAATAAATTCGCAGGAATCCCGATAGGGAGAATTCCTAATGCGCTGCGACCTCGATGACGCTCAGCAACACTCTTACCAAGGTGAAAGAGAGATGCTGGAAAGGGAGACGACAACAACAACGACGAATAAGCGAGATAGATACATATATACAGCGAGAGGGGAATGGCACACACCAGCCTCGCATTCGTACACGTTTTCCCTCAGTATACGCGTTCTCTTGGCACAGCCAGAGTCGCTTCTCTAGAATTACAGAGCGCCACACTACTGCTGCAGCCACGGGAAAAGAATCAAATATATATTCCAGGCAGCGTAGCACACGAGTTGTAAAAAAAAATTATATATAAGATATAAAAAAAAATGTGAGACAGAGAACTGGCTCAGCGGCAATCATATAGATACAATGCGATGGCTCTCTCCTTCTGGCAAAATCGATTGGATATTCAGCGAAGTCCACTATCGTTTACAGACGCGGTGAATCCACACGGCCGCTCATGAGATTTCCTCATCTGTGAGCAACAATATATAACCTATACCTCCCATTTTCAATTCAATTGTCATTTGATTGATTTGCATGGATTGTTATTGAATGCTGAACACTTATCCAAATAATAATTATCTAATATATCGAATTGATTAAATTTTTTTGCACTCTCTCAAAAAGAAAATAACAAAAAAATCTCTTTATCTAAGGACATTCATGCGTGTGACTTGATAAGTATCCATTATTTCAGAAAAAAATTGAATTTTTTAATTAAAATAATTTTTTTCATATTCAAAAAGAGATAAAACATTGGCATAAATGTTTTTAAAAAACTCTTCAAATCTGTTGTATAGGAAAAAAGAATAAAAAATTCAAGTTTTAGACTGAGAGATCACTGCAGCAGCAGCAGTAGCAGCAAACATTTTTAAAGTTTTTCAAGTGTGTACAGCTGACATGTACGACTTTGAGCCTTAAGAGTAAAACTTTTCGGTCTATTAAAGTGATATTAGACTTAAAAAATATCGTCAAAGTTTGTTTTTTATACCGTCAGAAAAAAAAAAAAAACTAAATTTAAAATTAAATATTGCAGCCAAAACGAATTATATAATTTTAAAGATTAAAAAAAAATTTTTTATAACTTAAACTTCTTTTATAACTCATTTAAATCACGTGTATATTAATGATTATATATCTATTGTTTTAATTACTTTTCATTTGCGTAAAAATACAAAAAGAAAAGTTTAATTTAGCATTTGGCGAGTATAAAGTAGAGAGACAGGTTAAAACGAGAATTTCGTTAGCATCTTTCTCCTAACAATCGCGTCAGTGCTTCTCCATTTCCGTTTTTTACCTCTCTATATTTACTTCTCTTTATTCTATTGTCCGCAATCACGTTGATTCCAGTGAAGCGGCTAAATCCCGCGCTCACTCGCATCTAAAACGTGACAACCACCAGACCAATGCACACACACACGTAAAAAATACACATATCTATGTATAAACTGCAAGAGAGAGGTTTCTTTTGGATATATATTCCCTAGAGAGCATCTCTCTACCCTCGTCACTATAGTCAACACCCTAAATCTCATCTAATGCTTCCCCTGACTCGTGAAGATGCTCCATAAAAAAATCTCAATGGTCTTCGTGAAGCATTTAAAAGCTGGCTATATGCGCAAAAATCCCCAAGGAATCTATACCGAAAAACTGTCAAAAAACACCCACTCTGTCAAAAAAAAAAAAAAAAAAAAAATACTTCATTCTATACCTATAGTGCATGTAAAACATGTCAATTATATCGTCCTTGACATTTTTATGTGACAAAGTGACTGAAAATTCGCATATCCGATACCCCCAAAAATATGGCCAATAAAATTTTGTCAATTGCGTCACAAATCATCGATAAACTCGCGCATTCTCTATTGCAAACGCACATTAAATCAAAAATGTTGATTTAAAAATTTTTTTTCAGAGGTTTCCTGCGACGGTGGGAGGGAGAGGACAAAAGGGTTTTTATCGAGCAGTATAGCCACGACACAGCGGTTTAGTAGCACCAGCAATCAAGTTCTATATACACATACACATGCACGAGGACTATTCTGGCCATTTGCATGAAACAACTCTCGTCATAGCTTTATCGTTTTATCCAATCGACCCGGCATTTCACACGGGGGTTAACAGGATCCGGCCTGTGTTAAAGGCAAAATCGGGGAAACATGTCATTCGCAGAGAATAACGCAGCTATTTAACTCATATTTTTATATGAAATCTTCCTATATCTTTTCACAAGTGGCCATATTATGCATACAAATCATATCAATTGCCTAAAGAATTCACGATTTTTTTTTTATCGTCAAAAAAAAAAAACAACCACTAAAACTGTGTGCTCACATGATACCTAACTATTTGACATTTGCGAATTTTGTTGTCATGTAAAGCAAAAAAAATTGCATTTACTCACCAAAAACTGAACTAGTAAGATCCACAAAATTTTATTCCGAAGTTCCAAGTGTTCCCTTTCGTCGAGTAATAAATTAAATATTAATAAGCATACACTCACAGAATAACAAAAAAAAAACCAAATCAAACACTAGAATGCACTAGATATTGTGTGGCACACGGCATCACTCGTTTTCATTCATCCAAGGGTCCGATAACCTTGTCTGTACATGAGGGATAAAAAAAAAATTGTGGGTGAGCAAGAAAAACAGGGTTATAAGAAATCACACGCGCGCGCGAGCCGGTTTTTTTCGCGACGCCCGACGGCTATTATACCGACACTAGATAAAAATATTTATCTTTTTTTCCCGGCTGTCGTATAAACACAAACTGTGTAGACTTTAAACCGTATTTAATTTGGCACAGCGGCCATTACTGACGTATTGTTCGTGCTGTAGCGTTTATTTTATGGAACGTGCGTTTATCACCCGATACTACAGACGAACATATACATATAAATCCACCCGCTGCGAGGCCCCAGAGGCGACTGGTTCGAACGCATTCGCGTCGTGTCAGACATCCCCACTGTGTGCCAACGCCGCCATCTTGCGACGAACGTCACCGACAGAAGCCGAACACAAACGGAAACCGACGATAAGAACCGAAAGGATGAACGCGAAGGGAGAATCGACGCCGCGGCCGCCGCCAACGCCGCCGCACGCCTTTTCGTGTGGTGATGTACGCGCTGCTCAGGCCTGAAACAGAGACCGAGGCGAGCTGATCAAGGGTAAAGAATAAAGAAGGCAGACGATGAAGCATGTGCACGAGGATTGTATCGCGTGGTTTGGCCACGGGATCTTTGCCGGACTCGCTTTTTCAGGTAATTATACGGCGATTTCGTTTTTTTTTTTTTTTTTCAACTCAACTGACCGTAGTGTGGCTTTTTGGCTTCATAATCCAGCCATACATTTATTACTGCGTGAATTTTATGAACTGAGAAAATATAATAAATGTATATTACAATTTAATTCGATATAAAATAGGTACAAAGGCATTTTTTTCCATCATAATGGAATTCAACGCGGAAATCTTTTGTTTACGCGATTAACGTCGGGTGTTTTACACTTGGCTAGGCTAGATGGTTTTATTTAGGTTATGTGTATTTTAACATCGCTTAACATCTGGAGCTACTCGCTTTTTTGATAAATAAACATTTTTTTCCCCCCAGAGAGCTCATCATTTGGCGTGCAGCATGGAAGCATTGTCTAAACATTGCGCCTGCGGTCTTTCATTTTGGATGCGAGACCACCTCCTGTGCGTGTTTATATGACCCTGAGTGCTGCTAGTGATGTTACTACTACTACTACTACTTCTGCAGCGCCTATTAAATCAGCACAATTAATTCAGCGAGGCAATTTGGGGCGTATCAACGACGACGCGAGAAAATTTTCATGGAAATTAGTCAGGTTTGGTCCTCGAAGAGGGAATATAAGATCATTACGAGTCTCGGGGTTAATTGTTTCTCTCTCGCTTTTCACAGGCTCGCGTGCAACATCCTGGATGTATGATTAAATGGCCGACCTTATGAATATATATGCAGCGAGGTTGTGTGTTATGTCGGTAAATATTACGCAGTAATGTTGAAATGTACATACATCCAGCGGCTGTGGATCATCATGACCTGCAGAGGGCGCTTGAGAGCATATTTACGTGGTTAAACTTCATTATATATATCTTTTCGAGGTATAATATATAGTTGATTTTTATGCAGGCATTTGCGCAGATAAATTAAGGGTATTTAAGTCCCATCACGCGCGTCTTCCTGCAGATTTCGTGTCGTAAAAAAAGGTCCACTTTCGTGCGCGATTCATCCAACTATCGATCCACGCTTTTATTTTTTTTTATCGTTTTCTCTATATACGGCGCGCGGGTCCACTCGCTGGATATAATAATGTGCTTGACGTGCACTTCTTCACACTTTCAATAATTCATAGCACTGTCGGTTATAGGTGGATATACCTGACAGAGAATTTTAAATGATAGAGAAAAATCTATTTTCGAGGTTTATATGTAGGTTTTTTTTTTTGCTTTTTTTTTTCAAGAAATCTCTGATGATGATCGCAGCTAAAAATAATAAAAGAAGCTCTCTGCTAGTTATGCAGAACAATCAACTAGAATTTTTTTAACGTCAGCATTATATCTCATCAGTATGCTGTAATACGTCGACGTCCCTATTTTTTTCTATAGTTATGAGAAGGGAAATAAAAAAATTCTTGACACAATTCACATGATAAAAGCTCGCAAGGATTAGATGAAAAATTAATTATTTCCACGCTGTGATGGGTAGTCTTTGAAATTTTACAAAAATCAAGTCTCTTACGCACACCCCTAAATTTAAAATTTATGAGAAATAATTATGAAATAGAGTAATAAATCTTTTGCTTGGTTATTAGATTTTTCCTACAGTTACTTTAGACTCTCGTTTTTTAAATGACGCCCAATTCCTATATGTTCTCCAGACAGTTAGACACACCGTACAGATGAGCGTCATTCGATAAAAGGCCCGAAAAGAAGGAAAAATAATTAAAATCACTAAAAAAAATCATACTAAAAACCCGGTGCACTCATACACGAAGATCAACGCGATGAATTGTTTTTTTATACAGTTGCATTACAGCATTCTTACATTTCAATGTAATGAGCTTTGAAACATCTGATGATAAAATGCACAATCGGCAAAAAATAAACTCAACTCTAAATTTTGCTGATTCACTATTTGAAATTCGCCGAAAAAAAAAAAAAAACCATGAAACACGCGAATTTTTTTTTTCCAGTTGAATGAAAAGCGTTATTATCCGAGTCCCACGGTACATTTCTATCATCGCTATAAGCTGAACACGAAAAAAACTGATTTTTTGCCTGAAGTAACCTGGATCGAGCGTTAAAAAATTTATACAAAGCTAAAAACAGAGAGTATATTTATGCAAAATTAATTATCCGCCGGTATATAAATAAAATTTCGTTCGTCTGCCAACTGTTATAATAATGAGAGTCGCGTCGTCAGGGCATAAATTCGTATCAAATGAAGTTTATTCAGAGAATAAACACGTTATGGTCCGAAGGGAGAGTTAGAGTATAGCCGACAGACATGGAGCTATACATGTCCACGGCATTGGAAAACCAGATAATGCTAATTCTCAATTTTCTCGACCTCTCTCGCATCGTCAAACGCCATCATCGTCGTGAAATCGAGACGGCGACGACGACGCTCGGGTGGAAAGAGGCAAAGTGGGTTGAATCCTATCCCCCCATTTCCTAACCACTCTGCTCCACTGTCCTCTCTCGCACTCGTGGCTCTGTAGCAACAAGCCTGGAGCTAACACGAAAGCGTAATAAGCGAATATGCGAAGCGAGTGAACGAGTAACTCGGAATTCCGTGGTATTTTCCTCCCTACTTAGCCGAATGAAGCTCAACGGCCAAGTCGTCCAACCGGAAAAGCCCTTCGCTGCTGTTCAAGTAAAAAAAAAATTCAAATAACAAAATAAAAATATACCAATTCCACCAATGGTAAAATATCTCTATTATCACCGGCATATTCCCCGCGACATTTGCCGAGAAAGTGGCTAATTGTAATTAATATATCTACTCGTATAGCGAGGCGGTCACGCTGAAAATAGAAAAATTAAACATCTCACATTTTTTCCATCTATCTATCGACGTGAAAATAATTCATCATGGTGATTTATTCAGTGCATAAATTATTTCCAAATAAAAAAAAAAAAAAAACAATTTTCTAAAAATATTATTTACCATTAATATTCATATTCACTAATTAAAATTAAAAAAAAAATATTTTTAAGTTGTTTCATTCGTTTAAATTATTGTGATGTGTGATGTTTTTTTTTTCAATTTTAAATTTTCATATAAAAAGTTTAAATACAAAATTTGTGTATAATTTCAGTGGGCGGTCCGACGACTAATGTGTTCAAAGACTCGAGCATATCTTCAACCACCTGTCGAGTTTATTATTTTTCATTGCTGAGCGGTATATATATGCTATATACATTTATAATCTGACTTTTATCATATTGCACACAGAAGTATAAGAAATATTTCCATCAGAGAAAATTACGATTATAAAAAAATATTGTGACTCTTTGCAGAGATGGAAAAACTACAAATTGAGCTTGCTCTATCTGTCGCAAGTTTTTTTTTCGAGCTTCGCACAGCGAGTGGGAAACTGCGATGCGCGAATGCCGCAGGCTCTGCCAGATGCACACTCAATGAATATTATTTGTGCAGAATTCTCTTGTACATATCAATATATCTACACGCGGATACCGAGAGCGGATATATACAGGTGTCTTGTCATGCGTGAAAATCCCTGTATCGTCATGATGAACACAATATGTAAGCCGAGACAAGTGATATGGGTCAGTACAAGTTAACGCACATGCATGAAAGCTCTTTTTCCTTTCGTCTTTTTTTTTCTATCCTGTTTTGAAGCGTTTTAGTTTCATGCCCGCTCGCTGTTGTGCATAATTGAATTTATTATACCGATCTGTCCATCAATATTCATTTAGCTTACCCTCTGCAGATATTTTTAATAAATGCTAGATAGTAATTAATGGATATTGATGTTATTAGCGCGATGTATTAAATATTTACCAGAGGCTTATATTGTTTCGTTGAAAGAAAAAAAAATTTTTTTCCCCCCATAGACAAATGATTAATATTGATGTTGAATTTTGATGCAGAATTTCGTCAAACCAGACGCGTAATAGTATGATCAGCGAAATAACCGAAAATATTGCACGCACAAATGTATAAAATAATGCCACACATAATCATAATAATAATGTACATTATTGACGAATCTAATTTCAAGTACATCATTTTATAATGCCAGAATTCGGTATTTTAAAAATATTAATGAAATCGTATTATCCCGACAAGAAATGAATTTACCGCAATTTTTTAAGGATTTTTTCTGAATTTCAAACAATAATTTTCAGTTTTGAGCAATAAAACAATTATAAAAATTCTATTTTCAATTGGTAAATGTTTTTTTCTCCCAATTTTTGAATGAAATGAATTATAATTTAGAAAAAACAAATTAAGATAAAAGCATGTGATTTGATAAAAACAAAGGTCAATAATTGAATTCTTTGTCTTTGCATCTGAGAGGTAATTAAAATTTTCTAAAGATCAGTCTGGAGACATTGATCGACAATGATAGTTTTTTCACATGCTGTCAAAAAAATTCTTTAATATTTTAAAATATAACAGGTTATGAATATTGATTAGGCATTATAAGAAAGTATATTGCAAAGAAATTTATTCATGCAAGCGATTGGATTGGGGAAAACGAGGGTAATTTAATCAAAACAATGAGAAATCAATAATCTACGTCTATAATATTAACCTGCAATCAGCCACATGTATCTAGATCAGTATTCTAATCGGCCCCACAAGTATTCCCAATCGACCCAGCCCCCACCGCAAATATTATTGTCTAATCCACCGCCTAGCAGGTGATATATCACACGGAAATAATTATGCTCAATGCCAATCACTCTAATGATGTAAGAGAGATATTAATTAAGAATAGATAATACGAAGGCTTGGTCATTTTTGGGAGATTTCGACTTTCTGACGCGCTGCTCAGTGGGAAGATATATTTTTTCACGCTCTAACTAATACAATTTTCGAGAAATCTAATTGGTCATTGGTCATTCGAGATGAAGATAAATTTTGTGAATTTCTACGTTTCGTTGAGTTACACGGGGCTGCCCATCACACAGTCATCCAGCATACGAAAAATTTATCTCCACTTTCAGTGATAACAGGGACGTTGCTCTCCGATAAATTCTACCGAAAAATCCTCATTTGACTTTTACTGAGTGAAGACATGGATAGGAAAAAAAAATCTATATTTCACTCGAATCATATTTTCATTAAATTTTTCAATTTCAACAAAAAAAAACTGCTATTATTTCTACTGTAGATTCTTCAATTAATTTTTAATGTTTTTATCCATAAAATCAAGAATTTTTTACATGCAATGTGACCGTCAGTTTGATATCAAATTTTTTTTTTTTACGACCACGAGTTGTCCCAAATAATTTCGACATTAATAGGCAAATAAAACTAATGAAAAAAAAAAATATAAAAATTTGATAAATGATTCATTGATAACTTTGATGTGATATTACATATACCCCCCTGTGTTGTTTTTGTATCTGAGAATTCTATAAATGAATATATAATTTTGCCAGCACGTTTTTCGTTGAGAGCTCATAAAACTGTAAGTATCATGGAGAGATTTACATTTTTTAATGGAGATTTCGTCGATAGTCTATAGATGACATTTATATCCGAATAAAAAAAAAAAACAGAAAAAAATCTATCAACTTGCATGTAAATTTGCAGAAGCATAAAAACAAGATAAATTTTCCTTTTAAGAGTAAAAAAAATATCTAAAAAAACTACGTATCAATTGCATAAATTAATACACATTGATGAGTGAAATTATTATTGCCTATTGGGAGTATTGACCCGGTAGTAATACACCCTGATTTGACTAATATGCATTTCCATTTCATCGAATGCTTTGGGTTAATCAATTTAGATAGACCAGTACATTGAATATCATTTGTCAATTGATAAATACCCTCTAGCAATTCATATTTGTTTGCTTCTAACAAAATTATACCAACTAATTAAATTTAGAGAGATATTTCTACCTAAAATATGCTTTTAAAAAATATTTACAATAACAAAAAAATTAATTACATCGTAAATTCAAATTCTTAAAACTGTTCCAACCAATAGCATATCATTAAAAATTATTATCAATAAAAAAATAAAATTTTTCAAGTTAAAAAGAAAAATAGTTATTAGTGTAGAAATGATAGAAAATTAATTTTCCATGTAAAAAAGGCGACTACATGTGTATAATCAGCCATATTTAATACATATATGAGCCAAAAAATTCTGTCATCACCTCCTGCCGGCATTGCATTTATGACGGCCGTAAACAATGGCTCCTGACAATCGTCAGAAGCGTGCTATGAACATGTCGGACATGTCTCTACTAATGCTGGCCATTTGAAAGCCAAAACAACGGTGGGTTGACGTAGTATATAGCCGTCAGGAAGCGATCATTGTCCGCAAAATGTCAATAAATTTTTTTTTATCATCGTAAAAATTTAATAGCAAGTTGTGTGACAACGGTCGAGAGGACATCAGAGAGGATAATTCACGAGATGAGATCGTCAGGGTATAAGAGCAACATCGTGGATGAGCAATATTGTGCGGGGTCGAGCGCGAAAATCCTGCGGTGCTGTGTGCCCTCCGAGGGCTTCACCGCCCTCATTTAAACGTAATCACGTTAAAGTCAAATTGAATTGGACGCATCGCGACGCGTCAGCACGCGTGCGCTATATCCCGACGCCTCGTGGTGAAGCGATTATATCCATCGCTCTAGCTAAGCTTCCTCATAACGTGGAAAATCCCATCGTATTTTATAAACCTGACACAAACTGTTTTTTATTTTCGCACGTGAAAGCGCAGATGCAAGTGATAATCATTATTTTACCAGTAAAATAATGAAAAAAAGAAATTTTTACTCAAAAATAATTCATCCATCTAGAAATATTATTTTTCATGCCAGAAAAAAAAAATGTTTTCATTGCAGAAAAAAATTTTCACTGCGTGGAAATACAAATAGATTGATTTCACTCATAAAGTAATGCAAAAAAAAAATGTTTTTCATGAAAAACGATAAGAAAAAAAATTTAATTTGTATTTTAATGGAATAAAAGGCCTTTTAACTTGTGTTTCTGACGGATAGAAAATTTTTACTCCACAGAATTCAATGAAAACTTGAAGAATATAAAGACATAACATTTATAAATTTATCGAGCGACTTGATTTATAGCAAAGTGATAGTTAACGATGCATTTCAAGTGATTCTAAATGGCTGTTATACAGTGTCATTCTTGATTTAATGTATACCTTCCGAAGCACGTATACGTGCCCCACGCACTCTTGAGGAGTGATTCCACATGCAGAGTGTATTATATGGCGTCGACTGTGGCACGCGAACGATTCAACACGGTTAATCTACTTACATCAGTTGATTGGAATGAAATAGGGCGAATGAAAGCTCTGCCAACACTGTAAGTATTATGCCTGGCCTTTCTTACGTGATCGCTTATCATTCTCTTGTATACTACCCGCGACTTTAACAATTCATAAACCGAACTTTTGATTGAAACACTCAACTCGCATAAGCCCTGGCTACTAATGTTCATGGCACGCATTAAACAAACGTTTGAGAATGATTATATGATTTTAAAAGTCTGAATTAAGTAACTTTCGGAAGTTATAAAATATTTTAGACGATAAATCCAGTTTTTTAAGCTAAAAAACATTTTAAACCAGAGAAAAAATACTCCCAACTAACTTTTTCATCATTTATTTCGTCCGTAAAAAATATCAATTCATGATCAAATAATTTTTTTCCCATTATTTAAATCAAAAAATTTATCTTACATAAGAATAAAAGACTCTTGGCAGCACAAAAATTTAATATAATTAAACAACGATATTCAAGTAATATATCAATATCGCTGAATATAATTTAAAGTTGAAGATAAATGAGTAGATATTTTTTACACAACGTAATTTAGGATTTTTAATAGTTACCTAAAGTGGAAGTAATTATTTAATTGAGTATTTGAAGCAAAAACCGAGTGCATCGTTTTTTTTAAATGGTAATAAAAAGATGTGAATGTTGGCAGTGACAGGAAATTCTCACAAATTAGCCCGATAAAATCCCTTGGTAATTTTTTTACACCTCAGAAAAATTATAAACACCGTTAAAATTGTCCTAACAGCAATTTTTTACCAAAAGGAATATTTCAGCCGACCACATTAGTAGAGCAATAAAAAAAATGTAATCATCAGAGAGCAAACTAAAATTGCAAATATGTAAAAAGTTGAGCCTATTTAAATTATTTAGTTAAAATAAAACTTGTGAATTAATCATCATGAAATTTCAGCGTACATCAAAGACCCTGTGAATCCCAATCAAAGCTATATACGTAAGCCTGCTAATGAAGCAGAGAATCCAACTAATCAACATCACCTGCATAAAAGCTCGAATCAAAATATTTCACGTTAAATTCACACAAAATGAAAATTAATTATACGATAAACTATTGTCGGAATATACGCTGCTCAAATGAAGTGAATAATAAATGATTAAAATATTATTGTCAATAATTCAACAGAGAATATTATCAAAATTAATTTTCACATGACACACAATTGAAATTAATCTTACCATGATTAAACTCTCCATATATATACAGTGGCACATTGACTCGTCCGATGTGATGGGGAGAGAGTCAAAAGCGGATGTTGAAAATCCATTCGCCATGGATAATCATGAACCACATCGAATTCAATCTTCCCTCAATCCTCAGGGTTCAATGTCCGCAATTAATCGGCCAAGCTGTTTTACTGAAATAAAAATGTTACTCATTTAATTTTTTACATTTTTAAATAATCAACCGAACGGAGAATTATTACAAGCATAATTTTCAAGAGTATATTTAAAAAAATTCACAACAAATCAGTATTATTTATATTCAGAATAAATTTTCAGCAAGAAAAAACAATTTTTTTCTGGTAAATACCGGCATTTTCGCGATTATTTTTTCTTTTTTTGCAATATCTCGTTAACTAAGTGAGATAAAGAAAAATATCATAAAAGTGAAATGATAGAGGATAAAATTTCCTATAAAAATTGTTCAACAGACTTTTTTGTGTGTAAAAAAATTTATTCTACATTTTTTGTAGGAAATCAGATCCCCCATAACAAAAATTTGGCGGAAATTTTCTTTTTTACATTTTAAAAAATCTAAAAATTCATTATTACATCGATAAAAATTTCAATCCAGTAATTCCACCGTCAATGACATTTGAGAATGCCACCCGACAGTACAGCCATATCGACAGTCCAATTATACTATCACACAGTTGGACATATCACGTAATGATTGACTTGGATTAAACTGAAATTCTATCCTATATATTCTCTATACAAGAGAGAATAATTTGGGCGTTAATTAACCAGAAAGTTCTTTGACCTTAAAATAAATAAATCACCAGATAATTAAACATTCATACACATATATGTCAATGAAAATTCATGTATGCACAAATGCACAGCCCGAAGCTTCCTAATTAATGATTGAAATTACTCGAGTTCACGCCAATTCATGTTTCGAAGAATTACTGTTGGTATGGTCATTATCAATAGAATTAATTTCATTTATTCCAAAACAATGAATCATCAACCGCGATGCTTCAGTATTTTCTTTTCAAACATCTCGACAAAATTACGATTTTACTTCATTTTTTTTATATATATATAATCGTTTATTGTCAATAAATTGCCGGAATAAGTAGTATAAATAAATTCTTCAAGAGAAAATAATTACAACTACTTGAATTGACAAATTATGAGGATTTTTTTATCTTATAATTGGCCAAGAAATTTTTTTCTGCATCGCTCGATGCAATGAGTACCAAAAAAGAGGGTGTTCCACCTCTTACTATAAATCTAAAAAATAAAAATAAACATTTTAGTAATTTAATCATGAAAACTTGATTTTTTAACTCACTCTTTTTGTTTCAATATTGTTCCTAAGGTTTTACTGATGTCTACTATATGAACAGAGTCTTTATTGCCTCCTTCATAGTAAACATTTATATTAGAAAGTGTATAACGTTGATCAACATCCCAAGCAGGTGGCTCCTCAAAAAGTTCCTCGATTTGATCCATAATTCTGATATATTACCAATGAATTTTTTTTTTCAGTTTAATTCTTAGATAGAATTTGTTTTTAATAGTTATTTGACTTACGGATTATCTTCGCAAAAAGCTTGAATAAAATCTGTCTGCTTTGTTTCAGGATAGAGAATCATAACTGGCCAAATTAGTTTGTCCAGTGGGCCCAAATGAACTCTATGATTAGCTAATTGTGGAACCTGTGGAGTCAAGTCTTGCAAATTAAATGTTTTTTTACCATTCACTGCTTCAAAATTTATCCCTCGTAATTTTAAAAGTTCCATAAGTTTATTATCCTTTTGTTCTTTGAGTTTGTGTAGTTTTTCCGTCTTTCGAGAATCTCGTTCCGATTTTTTCTGCAATTAAAACATGTGAAAATTTATATACACTCAGAAATCCGACATTTTTCGAGATTTTTGTGGTTTTTTTAAACTATAACTCGATAATTAAGGGAAATAATCAAAAATATTATTAGAACAAAAAGATTCAGCATTAAGTTCTCTACAAAAAACGTATAATGAAATTTTTTGTATTTCTCACAGTTTTTGAGATATTGTTAACCTGCAATAACTAATATATACATTATTTTATTGAGATTCATACTTACAAGTTCTAAATTCGCATTAGCCAAAAATGTGAGTATCTCCTGATTTTCTCCGTGTTCAGCCAGATATTTATTGCACAATTCAATGCATTCATTGTATTTCTTAATATAAAAACAGCACGATGCAGCACGTAAAAGAGGCTTAGAATAATTCTCCTGATGTTTCATGGCATTTTTACAATCATTATAGCTCGATCTGCAAGTAAATTTGTCTAATTTATATCAATTTTCTACGAATAAATATATTCTAATATAAAATTCATACTAAATAAGCCTCCATACCGATAGTTTTTCAGCATAAAATGCGCTGCTGATCGATTATTGTACAATTGAGCAAGAATACTACTATCTTTACAATTTGTTTTAATTCCTTCAGTGTAACTGAGAATTGCAACGTGATATTTTTTATGTTTAAAATTGAAATTTCCATCTTCTTTGTAATTTACTGCCAATTCTGAAACAATCTCGCCATTAGAGCTGGGCAAAAAGGATGATAAACTGCTACATACCCTCAGGAGTGTTTTCATCCTCGCCATACTTGAGCTGCTGAAGGCCAATCATGAGAGGTGAAAGTTCCTCATCAGGTTCCGGACATTTTTTCATGAAAAACGGATGTTTTTCCATTTCTCCCTGCCATTTATCCTCCGGCCATCCCTCCGTGTATGGCTTTTTCTCCAATTTATTCATATGCTCAACCAATTCCTCCTCCAGCTTCGTAGCAAGCTCCAAACGTTCCTCATCAGTCCACTGTTTTTTACTCGACTGGCTTGTAGATTGTTCAGTCATTTTTGCGACTTTTTTTTTATTATTAACAATAGGATTTTATCACCGAGAAGTTGAATCAATCACCAAACACAGACGTTGTGTACAAGTCACAACATAACCTCGAAAATACTCTTGCCTCGTGACAAACTGCTGTAAAATAAAGCTTTTAGCAGTTTTCCAAGCCCTTATTAATAAAGTAGAAAAATTGATAGTAATAATTAACAAAATATAGTTTTTAAAACAATTAATAAATATACATACATGTATTATCACAGCTTTCCTTTATTATTGTAGGTGCAAGAGACAGGCCACATTTCATGGACAGCACTCAGCAGCTTGTACTGGAAGGACAACAGAGTGACTAGACTCACGGTGTAGATTTGAACTTTGAAAGCATGTTACAGTACTGAATGGTGAAAAATTCCAAGCAAACTCTGTTCTACAGAAATAACACTGCAAAATATTGACAATAAATTACGTTGAGTGAATCTAGATGAGTAAAACCTACCGGATTTCATAGGAGCTCGTCGTCTAGCATGATGATTGGTTTATTCGAGATGTTCTATCACTCAATAGCACTTGTTTAATCCTCCAACAACTGCATATACACCATCAACAACTCAGACACTACCGTATTATCTTTATAATCGTTCAGTCAAATTTATTCTTAATAACACTCAATGCTGAGGAGCATTTAAGGGTGATTTTATCGCGGAAAATTAAATTTTTAATACACGTACAACATTTTTAGCCGGCTAAAAAATTGTTGCATTAAATTACAGGAGTATTTGACAACCAAAAAAAAAAATTAATTCTGTCCAAACTAACAGAGTACACGAATTTAAAAACCTGCTTGAAAATTATTTTGTAGTTTTTATAATATTTAACTTACACTAACACTCGAATCCTAGGCGTATTTTTCATGCACATAAAAGTATAATTTGTTCCTGAGATGACCTGCAACATATCAAGCTGAAACAGACTTGAATTCAGGAGATATTAGTAAAAAAATTCTTCAAAAATAAATGTAGACAGTGCATAGCGACAGACATGGGACAAAAGTACATAAATAAAGATGAATATTCATTGTTACACGACCTATCATGCGAGTATCGTTTAACAATGACTAATCATTGAATCCTCTTCGGCCAGTGCCACCTGTATAAATGCACAAATATCCCTTGATAGTTGAAAAAATTATTTAAAAGTGAAAAAACATGCCTGAAACACGCCTTTGAAGAGCACTTACTCTTTCATCAACGTGCCAGGCAGGATATTTGTGCCCAAATGTTGAAAAAAATCACTGGAATCTCAAAGCAGAGGGCTTTGGTCCATTAAAATGTAATCAATCAGCATAACGATTGATTGTATCTTACAAAAGACAAATTACTAATACTATCAGGCTCTCCGGGAAATAGAGGGCTTTGGTCCATTAAAATGTAATCAATCAGCATAACGATTGATTGTATCTTACAAAAGACAAATTACTAATACTATCAGGCTCTCCGGGAAATTCATTTAGCTATCACACGACCGTTTGCTAAATTTATTTCCCGGGAACTACCTCAAAATATCGCCTAGAGCCTGGCCCTACCTACTTAATTAATGCACACCAGAAGACTCGAATTAATTCGCGACCTGCCTAGCAATATTATATGCCTGAAAATCGAAA